>CAUYLG010031741.1:0-22362 GCA_963573385.1 Cacajao melanocephalus | reverse complement strand
CCTGTTTCAGACCCCTTTTTAATCGGATGAATGGGCGATTCTGCCTTCCCGAAGCTCTGCTTGCCAGCGAGAAGGGAGACCCAGACTAGTGTATTTTGTACGGAGAGCTGCTACGCCGGGGCGCCGGCAAAACTGCCGCGCTGGCCGAAAGAGCCGCGCTGGCGACCCTTAGGGCTCCTCCGCCTGGGAATCTCCTAGTCTGTGGGCAATAAAAATCCGTCTGGAAATGCGGCGTCGGCTCACCCTCTGCGCTTTCACTGGGAGCTGCAATCCTGAGCTGTTCCTAATCGGCCATCTTGGATCGAATCCCTGTTTTTGTCTTTTTTTTTTTTTTTTTTTTTTTTTGGAGAAGGGACTGGCTTGTACTTTTTAAACATTAGTTATATTATTCTCACTACAACCCTATAAGACAAAATTCATTTTTCCCATTTACTGATGAGCAAACTGCAGCTTATGATTCAGCCAGAGTCACACAGTTCGTTAAGGGCAGAGTCATCCATGGCAATCTGCCTGTCTAGATGGTCCATTTTCCCCTAGGGTAAAAGCACTGGCTCTAAGGATAGTGAAAACAAAGGATACTTAATAAAAGGGAGTTGGGGAGTGTTTTGAAGGCTTAGAGGGCAGTTTGGGAACTCAATGAGAAGAAGGGGATGGTTTAAGCAGATATATTTCTAAGAGACTTATATGAGTTAACTCATTTGATCCTCACAACTCCTTCACGAGTTGGATGCTGTTATTAACAATCCAATATTGGATAAAGGATGGCCTTCTTAAAGACCACTTCCTAGGAAAAAGACTGTGTGGGTACTTTCAAACTTTGGGTCTTCTGCTGGGTGACACCACTGGGTTTCCAAAGGCTCATCCAGCCAAGTGAAGTATCTGTGACCTTCCTTGTGTTCAGAGAGTTTAGGGACGGATTCTATGGACTGGGCTTTTACTCTGATGTCCTGCATTCTTGCTCCAAGACTTTTCTCTCACCACTCTCATTTCCCCAAATGCGGCTTTCTGATACCTTCTAGCTATTAGTTCTTGGGCTCCTCCTTGGTGACTTCCTCTTAAGATACTTTCTGAGTTACAGCAAATCGGCATTTGAAGAAATACAGCAGATAAGTTTAAAATTCAAGTGCTAAGGGAGGTAAAGGCTCCAAACAATCCTGTAGAAAGCACAGAGGCAGATGACAGCCTTTCGTCAATGATTTCTCCGCTGTAGATTTCTGAGAGTACTGTGTAGCTGTCCTCTTTATCCTGGTGTTTGCCACTTTAAACAGTCGCTTTCCCACTTGGAGCTTACTTGTGGCTTTGCTGACAAAACAGGAAGTGATTTGAATACAGTCTGTGTTATGACTTTTGAACCTCAGGAGTTTGGAAACAAGTTTTAGCAGTGTATTTACTGCCTTGCTTTAGTATTTCTATTTCTTAGAAAACAATCATGTAGGGGTTAAAATATCAGTGCAAAGTCCTGTACAAATGCTGACTCAGTAATGAGCTCTGCACGCCAGCCTTCGTTGCATGTTAAATTCAAAACAAGCTTAGTTTTTTTTTTTTTTTGTCTATAAACTGGTGGGGGTGGGGAAAGAAAGAGGGAACTGGGAAGAGAAGGAGGGGAAGTTAAATCTTGCTTCCTACTCTGTCTTTTTCAGAAAACCAAATATGGCATCTTCCATGAGGAGCTTGTCTTCCGACTACGGGAGATATGTTGAATCTTTTCGGAGGTTTCTCAACCATTCCACGGAACACCAGTGCATGCTGGAATTCATGGACAAGAAGCTGCCAGGCATAATAGCAAGGTAACAAAAGGGACATTGTTGTCAAAGGCACAAGCCTCAGACTCGCTGGGCGTCAGTGATAGATGGGTCTTGCTCAGCCTCACAGGCTGGGCACGGGGATAAGGGCGAGTTACTGATAGCAGCTCCCCCTCGCCCCCTCCGGGCTGCCCTGCCCTCCCTTTCTCCTGCAGTGCTTTGGTTCCATGTTTGCTTTAAACACTCAAAGGCTCCGATTTGTGCTGTATTTCCAGCTGCACAGAGATAAGCGTTAACCATCTGAAGGCACAAATCCATGTTCATTTGGGAAAAGATAAGATGCTAATCTTCGAACTGAGATTTTTCAGCCCTCCTCCAAATTTTACATCCCAAAAAAGTCCCAGAGGGAATCTGGTATGCTTTTCATTAGAATCAAATATAAATAATTGCCAAATACGATTTGTCCCTGAGGATTGAATGCCTCAGTTCTCATAATATCCATTTAAATTCATTTTCCTTATCCATTGTTATAGTTCTCTCTTCCCCAAAATTGTCTTTTTCTTTCAACTTAATATTAGCAATGTGTTCCTTAAAAAAAGAACATTTTTCCATTATCAGTGAAACTCACTGGTTCCTATCCTTCTTACAGACTTCTTTTTTTTGAGTGATTAATGTGTTCAATTTGTGCCAGAGCTGATAAGCATTATGAGAGTAACAGATTCCATATGCTAAAGATAATCAAATCACCTATCTGGGGGTGATTTGCTGTAACTCACTTTGCTTCAGGAAATAATAATGGGAAACTGGGAAGAAATGACTATGGATCCAATTTGCAAACAGCAAAAGAAACTGGTATTTTATCTTTTGCTGAATTTCTCTGTTGTAGGCCTGAAATTCTTTCACCAGGGCAGTACCTCTGTCTGACCAGAGCAGGCATTTGTTAGATGTATATAAAATTTTATTTCCCTTTCTATTTAATACGATTCATATTTTAAATGTTAGCTTCCAAAAAAATAGAATATTATATATTAGAAATTAATATGTAATAGGATAAGGATGCAAATATCGAAGCAAAGAGCAAATACAGATAACTTCTTACCTAGAAACTAATCATAGTTAACCTCTTTAGGTTTCTTGATTCATATCTGAAGTTAGAGGTAATGAGTTAATTTCTCAATTCTTTTCCAGTACTGAAAGTATTTGCTCAAGTCTGTAGCTTACCAGATCCTTGGTTTATTTCAGCCATACACAATTTGATTTGAAGAGGTACCACAGATGGATGTAATATAATAAATGACGAATGACCCCTTCCTTATCTTCAAAGTTTAAATCTAACTGGAAATATTATAAAATCTGTGAAAGATCAAAAAATTCTTAAGGGCATACTGTTTGTCTTATAACAGTAGTATATAGTTAGGAATGATCTGACTCAGTGTCATTTATTTACCAAGTAATTTTTTCCTGAAGGTAGTGTTTGAAAGAAGATATAGCTGAAGGAGCTTTAAAATTGTTGCTTAAAGTTGTCTATAAGTTATGAAGTACTAAGAAGTGATTAGGATCTGCTTTGTTTATGTAAGGGCAAGGTTTGTTGAGTTGGTGGGTCACTTTGCTAATTAAGTGTGGACTGAGCCTATTTAATTTTTATTAAAGCAAGACATGCTCATATTTTAAATATCAAATGGTTCTAAAAACTGTCAAATGGTTCTAAAGTGGGTGGGGCCTATAACAAACCCCACCCACTCCATTTTCGAATCCCACTCTCCGGAAACAACCACTTTCAGGACTTTGAAATCTTTTTATTATTTATGGAATTTTCTTTTATAATTCAAAATAGCATGCTAGTGTTCTGTTTCTTCATTTTGCTGTATTAAAATAGCTAAGTAAACATGCACATTTCCCACCCTATCATGTCACTGTATATAGTCAAAATTTTGGTTAGATAATTTGAGTGTTTTATGTCATTTTGCCTATGTACACATATTATTAATAATTGAGCAATATATTAGACTATGATTACATTTCCTTTTATGTACAACTTTTTGTTTTCCCTAGAGTTTTATTGCCTTGATTTTAGTTTATTTTCTTAGTTCTCTATGTACCTGATACTATTTTGATCCCCAAGCAGATATATTAATCTCCTCTCAATATAAAGCAGATATATTAATCTTCCTCTCAAGGGAAGATTTTACCTCAAGGGAACAACTTTTCTGGAGCTGAGCCCTCTGTTCTTTTTTTCAGTTTAGGAAGATCTGCTTTGGTCTGTTATACAACTATTGAGGAGGGAATTTATTTTACTTTCTTTCTTTCTCCGATATTTGATTACCTGATTCTATATCTCATATCTTTCTTTTCTTTGTTTCCTCAGTCCTTTGTTTCCTGACCTAATTTTTTTTCTTTTTTTCTTTTTTTTCTCTCCCCAACTCCCTACCTCCTGCTGTCCCTCTCCTATTTCCCCCGCAACAGACCCCAGTGTGTAGTACTCCCCTCCCTATGTCCAAGTGTTCTTATTGTTCAACACCCACCTATGAGTGAGAACATGTGGTGTTTGATTTTGTGTTCTTGTGTCAGTTTGCTGAGAATGATGGTTTCCAGGTTCATCCATGTCCCTATGAAGGACATGAATTCATCATTTTTGATGGCTGCATAATATTCCATGGTGTACATGTGCCACATTTTCCCTGTCCAGTCTATCATCAGTGACCTAATTTTTAAGAGCTTTAAGAGTGAATGAGAGGTAAACTTTTTGAGACTTTGTATATTTAAAAATCCCTTTGTTCTATGCTCATTGTTAGATAGTTTGATTGGCTTATAGAACTCTATACTGAAAATGATTTTGTATCATAGATCTAAAGGTACTTTTCCATTGTCTTTTAAATACCAGAACTGCTGTTAACAAATCAAATACTGACCAGGTGTGTTGGCTCAGGCCTGTAATCCCAGAACTTTGGGAGGCTGAGGCCGGAGCATTACTTGAGCCTAGGAGTTTGAGACAAGCCTGGGCAACATAGCAGGATTCCATCTCTACAAAAAATAAAACAATTAGCTGGGCAAGGTGGCATGCACCAATAGTACCACCTACATCAAAGGCTGAAGAGGGAAGATCATTTAAGTCCCGGAGATCAAGGCTTCAGTGAGCCATGAGTGGGACACTGCACTCAGCCTGGATGACAGAGTGAGACCCTGTCTCAAAAAAGAGAAAAAAAGAAATCAAATGCTACTCAAAATTCTCGTCTTTGACGTGTGTAATAACCTTTACATTGTTATGTGTTTTTGTTTTGTTTTCCTTATTTTGAAGTTTTTAGAATCTTCTTATCTCTACTATTCTGATATTTTAAAATAGTGAGTTGTGAAATGGTTTCTTTTCACCCATTTTGTTGGTACTCTCCTAGGCTATTTCAATTGACATTCAGATCCTTCAGTTACGAGGAACCATGGTAATCATTCCTCTCCTCTGTTTTATTTTTCTGGAACTTCTATTCATCAAATACCTCCTGGATTGATTACCTAATTTTCTTGCATTTCCAGTTTTCTATAAATTTCTTTTTCAACCCTATTAATTTTTTACTATTATACTTTTAATTTCCAAGAATGTTTTTATAGCATTCTTTTCATCATTCCCAGATGTAATACTGTCTTTTATTTATTACAAAATGTTCCTCCGCTCTCTCTGCCTCTTTCAGTCTCTCTTCCCTTATGTTAGGCAGCTCCCCAGCCACCTGATGAGCCTTGGATTTCTATTCAATCAAATAATGAGGCACTAAAAAGTAGTCAGATTCTCTTTGTGTAAGTCAGGGCAGGGGCTGTTGAGCGAGTAGCTTACTGAATAATTGAGTGTGGACTCAGCTCTTTCCTGGGAGATCCTTAGATGTAAAATCATGTTAACTTTATCACTGAGATGATTTGTTTCCCTATAGAGGAATTCTTCAATCCTCTATTTGGTGATAGACAGTAGGGCAGGGGTTGGGGGCAGGAAAAGTTATAGCATATAGCTATAAATAGTAAAGTTGGTTATTGTTGTTACATATGAAACATTTAAATCCTTGGCTGGTAAATAGTAAGTTTTCAGTAGTTATTTGATGTCATTATAATATGTGAAATGGGATGAATAATAGTATCTAACTCAGAGGAGTTTTGATTCAAAGAGTTAATCCACAGAAATTACTTACTTATGTGTACCTAGAATTGTAGTAATTGCTAATACATGTGGAGTGCTTGTCATGTGCAAATACATTTCTAAGAGATTTACATGAATTAAATCATTGAATTCTCACAGCTTCTCCAGGGGTTAGAAATAGTTATTAACAATCCTACAAGAGGCCAGGCTTGGTGGCTCACACTTGTGATCCCAGCACTTTGGGAGGCCAAGGTGGGTGGATTATGAGCTCAGGAGACAGAGACCATCCTGGTCAACATGGTGAAACCCCTCCTCTACTAAAAATACAAAAAATTAGCTGGACGTGGTGGCGCCTGCATGTAATTTCAGCTACTTGGGAGGCTAAGGCTGGAGAATTACTTGTACCTAGGAGGTGGAGGGTGCAGTGAGCCAAGATCATGCCACTGCACTTCAGCCTTGTGACAGCAAGATTCCATCTCAAATAATAATAATAATAATAATCATCATCATCATCCTACAAGATAGGTGGTGTTATTGTCTTATTTCACAGAGATGTAAAATAACTTGCTCAATGTAACGTATCAGTAATCTGGGATTTCAACTTGGGTGCTCTGCTTCATAGCCTCCCTGTGGTGTCATAGGTGCAAGCGTTTTAAAGAAGGAACAAAAGGTTTAGATAGAAATGGGTGTGTTAGGACTCAGAGTTATGATTTGGAAGATAATTAGAACTGAAGATGGCAACTCATTTATAGGTGTTCTTGACCGTAGACTTTGCAAAATTCCTTCAGAACCTTATTCCAACCTTTATTCCTATCTTGTGACTGTGCAGGCTCTTGCACTGTAGACAAAACACAGATTTGTATACCATCCCACAGTCCAAAGAAACAAACAGCATCCTTTCCCCTTCTGTCATCTCTTTTTCTTCTCTCTTTCATCTCTTGGTTCCCCTATAGCTGTCATCTCTTTTTCTTCTCTCATCCATTTCAACAGACTCTAAATCTGCTTCTTCATTTTTGAGCTCACTTTTAATCCCATTGCCA
Organism: Cacajao melanocephalus; assembly: GCA_963573385.1. Lineage (NCBI taxonomy): Eukaryota > Metazoa > Chordata > Mammalia > Primates > Pitheciidae > Cacajao > Cacajao melanocephalus. Next base: position 15,466 of record CAUYLG010031741.1, on the reverse strand, counting down.
TCTGACTTCAGTCCTCACTCTTTTTTCAAAACTGCTGTTATTAAAGACACTCATACTGCCAAATTAGTTGGAGATTTTTCCTTTTCTAAGGCTGCTTTTGCCACGACAAAGGGCTTCCTCTGCCTCCAATTATCCCAGGACCTCTGTTCTTTATTTCTTTTCTTCTCTGTCTCCTTTGTGTATTCTTCACAATCCAGTGATCTTTAGAAGTTGGTATCGCATCACCATCCACTACTACTCTAACTCTTTGCAGTATCTTTGGATGACAGAATCTGCTCTTCTAGCATTGACCATTACTTTATGATGATAATTCTCCAGAAGACATCATTGACCCTGATTTCTCTCCTCTCAGCTTAAATCTTGCAAATCCTAACATCTGGTGAATTCATATTTATTTTTTTTAAAGCCCTGAGAGAACATAAACTTACTGCCAAACTACATTCTTCAGCTTCCTTTTTGGCATCACCCTTTGCCCAGTCATCCAAGCCTGAAACAGGGAAGTCATTGCTCACTCATATTTTTTTCTGACCTCTTCACATCAATCTAACAGCAAGTCCTACTGGCTTATTTCCCAGTATGTCTACTCCACTCTGTTTCTAGTACCTGAGCCACAATTCAGGGCTTTATTATCATACATTTCATTTTTAGAGCAAAATGATAACTACTTTTTAAATTCCTAGGACAGAATATACATAATACATGTTTAATAAACATTTGTTCATTAAAAGGAAGGTTAAAAAATAAAAGGACGAAAAAAGGTAGACATTATAGAGACAGTGGGAACCACCTGAGCCTTTCCTTTATCTACGATGAGTGGCTTGTTATATGACCAGACTCAAAACTCCACATTTTCTATTCTTGTTCTCCAAACAAATAGCATTTTCTACCCCTGAGATGTTCATACTGCCATTTCCAAGTCTCCTAGTTCGAGATTGTTAATGAATAAAACCTATATTTTGAAATATACTCTAAAGATGGCAATATAACTGCTGATATAATTGGAACCTTTCATGTTGGCCTAGTTTTCATTCACTGTATTTTTAGTCTGTCTGTTCTCTGCAACTAGACTAGATAATCAGATTTCACAAAGCACCGAACACATTTTTCTAAAACTACATAATTTTTTTATTTCAGGATCGGAGACACAAAATCAGAAATTAAGATTCTAAGCATAGGCGGAGGTGCAGGTATGAATAATATGTTTTTAAAGTTTGTATTTCACTTCAAACATCATGCTGTGTGATGGCAATATTGTTCATTTTTTAAAGAAAGCTTTTTTTTTTTTGCTTTTGAAAGAGATCAGCTTATTAAAACTAGAAACTAAGATTAATGCCCTCATAGATTTATAAGGTTTAGGACATTGGCCTTCATTACTATCTCTATTGTGAATAAAGGATGTGACTTATTCTTTTGATAAATGAAAAATCAAATAGGATAACTTTAAGGATAACTCTTATTCAAAACGATTTAAATATTCACAGAAAAGGAAAATCCCAAATATTCACAGAAAAGAAGTTCCTTAAGCTTGTGTCACTTTAAAGCCTTGTTCATGGATTGGTTACTGGTTTCAAATTGTTTTTGGTCCATGTGAAATTAGAAATGTGCACTGGAATATAAACTGACGCCCAGCTTTTTTCATTGAGAAACTCTCACCTTGGGTAAAAAATATGCTCAATGACATAGTTAATTTACCCTCTTGTGGCCCCATTCTTTGAGTGGCATGGGCCTGAACTGTTCCCTTCCTCTTACTTAGTTCCAAAACTGAATGCTTAGAATTACCTCTAGCATTCAGAACACTCCTAAGCACCCTTTTATAGGGTGCTTAGTTATCTTTGTCTTATTATGAGCCACAATTCAACTCATTCATGGGGCACTAGAATACTTAAGAGATTCAAGGGATTACCACTTGGCATTAAGTTACGAGTGACAATAGTGTCCACTTGATACCAAGTTGTAACCATTACTGAACTATCACTCAGACAAAAGAAAAGAGACTAATAAAACACCCTTTTATAATCTCATTACTTTTAGGTCCAGCACTTTTATTCTAGGGGAAAATTGCAAGTCTGGAAAAGTAGATGGAGGCAGGTAACTCTGCCTCCAATGAACTGTATCATCTTGGCTGAAGCATCAGTAAAATGGAAACTGAATTTTATCCCACAAGGTTGTAGTGAGAGTGATATAGGTAACATTTACAAAGGGCTTAGGACATTCTTATTGCTCCTGGAGGGTGAAGGCTATTCCCTTCTGCAAAAGTAAAATAGAAAGTTTCATCTCAAGACTTTCTCCTCATATTAACTCATATCAAGTCCTGAACAGTGTTTGCTTTATTTTTAAGTTGCTAGTCATCTGGAAGTTTGAGTTAATGCATTGATATACAAAATATGTAGACATATTATTTATATATTTATCTTTCGTTTTGTTCTTTTGTATGAGTGATAATTCAGTAATGGATACAACTTGGTATCAAGTGGACACTATTGTCATATGTAACTTAATGCCAAGTGGTAACCCCTTGAATCTCTTAAGTGTAAGTGTTCTAGTGCCCCATGAATGAGTTGAGTTGTGGCTCATATTAACACAAAGATAACTAAGAGCCCTCTAATGAAATGAGATCACTGAGTTTTGTTTCTTTTCTTTTTTTTTTTTTTTTTTTGAGAATGAGTCTCGCTCTGTCACCCAGGCTAGAGTGTAGTGGAACAATCTTGGCTCACTGCAACCCCCTCCTGGGTTCAAGCAATTCTCCCTGCCTCAGCCCCCCACGTAGCTGCGATTATAGGCGCCCACAACCATGCCTGGCTAATTTTGGTATGTTTTGGTAGAGACGAGGTTTCACCATGTTGGCCAGGCTGATCTCAAACTCCTGACCTCAGGTGATTAGGCCTCCCAAAGTGCTGGGATTACAGGAATGAGCCACCGCGTCCGGCCAAGACCAGTGATTTTTAATGTCACTATTTGTTTACTTTTCAATAAGTACACTGTCATATAGTGTAATAAGAACTAATCCTTAAAATCATTTTACTTTATTATCAGCTTTCACCAAGAAAATAGAAACCAACAAAGGCAGATAATGAAGGGGATTGTCATGAACAATATCATAGAGAGTGTTTAAGCTAAAATACTTTATTATTGCTCATGGATACATTAAGTCCCCCAAATTATAATGGTGATGAATTGCCCAAAGAATATCTTATTAATTCATTTAACCAAGACAGTTATTTCCTGTGTGTTTTGCATATGAGTTTCAGGCAACCAACGGGCAATGAGACTATCATTTGATAGTGTCACTTGTGCTTGGACAAGAAGAGAAGCCCTACAAGAAAAAGTAATTAAAAACAATCTCTATCATGGCCAAGTTAATTGACCTTTTAATATAAAGTTAATTGAATTTCTAACGCAAATTTATCCAGATGCTTATAAGCTAGCTAGAAAAGGAACATTTGGCCTGCACAGTGATTCCTTACATAAAGGTGCACATAGAAGCTAACATAGAGAACTTTTTTTTTTTTTAATGAAAGAAAGAAAGAAGTAGAGAAAGAGGGAGAGAGAACAGGAATCTTGCTCTATTGCTCAGGCTGGAATGCAATCTAAAAATAGGTATTAAAAACCTCTTTTATACTGATAATTGTCGAGACAGGAAGGAATAAGGGAAGAAAATAACAAACGAACAGCCAACCAATATTTCATTTAAATCTGTGAAATGCTATGCAATTGCTGAAGAGCGATTTACTTCCAATTATGTGGTCACTTTTACAATAGATGTAATATGATACTGAGAAAAATGTATGTTTTGTGCATTTGGGGTGGAGAATTCTATAAATATTTATTGAGTTTACTTGTTCCAGGTCTGCGTTCAAGTCATAAATGTCCTTGTTAATTTTCTATCTCGTTGATCTGTCTAATGTTAACAATATGGTGTTAAAGTCTCCCACTGTTATTGTGCGGGGGTCTAAGTCTCTTTATAAGTCATTAAGAATGTGTCTTATGTATCTGGGTGCTCCTGTATTGGGTGCATATATATTTATGATCATTAGCTCTTCTTGTTGCATTGATCTTTTTACCATTATGTAATGTCCTTCTTTGTTTTTTTTAGTCTTTATTACTATTAAAGTCTTTTTTGTCAGATATTAAAATTACAACTCCTGTTTTTTTTTTTTTTTTTTTTTTTTGCTCTCCATTTGATTGGTGAATCTTCCTCCATCCCTTTGTTTTGAGTCCTTGTGTGTCCTTGCATGTGAGATAGATCTGTATATAGTGTACCGATGGGTTTTGACTTTTTATTCAATTTACCTGTCTGTGTCTTTGATTGGGGCATTAAATCCATTTAAATTTAGGATTAATATTAATATATGTGAGTTTGATATTGTCATTTAATGCTAGCTGGCTGTTTTGCCGATTAGTTGATATAGATTCTTCATTATGATGATACTCTTTACCTTTTGGTAAGTTTTTGGGATGACTAATACTGGTTGTTCATTTCTGTATGTAGTGCTTCTTTCAGAAGCTCTTGTAAAGCAGGCCTGGTGGTGATGAAATCTCTTGAGTACTTGCTTATACATGAAAAGTTTTATTTTTCCTTCACTTATGAAGCTTAGTTTGGCTGGATATGAGATTCTGGGTTGAAAATTCTTTTCTTTGAGGATATTGAATATTAACCCCCACTCTCTTCTAGTTTGTAGGGTTTGTGCTGAGAGATCTGCTGTGAGTCTGATAGGCTTCCCTTTATGGGTAACCTGACCTTTCTCTCTAGCTGCCCTTAGAATTTTTTCCTTTATTTCAACCCTCATGAATCTAACAATTATGTGTCTTGGGGTTGCTCTACCTGAGGAATATCTTTGTGGTGTTCTCTGTATTACCTGGAGTTGAATATTATCCTGCCTTACTAGGTTAGGAAAGTTTTCCTGAATAATATCCTGAAGAATATTTTCCAACTTGGATTCATTCTCTTCATGACCTTCAGGTACACCTATCAAATGTAAATTAGGTCTTTTCACATAGTCCCATATTTCTTGGAGACTTTACTCATTCCTTTTTACTCTTTTTTCTCTAATCTTGTCTTCTCGTTTCATTTCATTAAATTGGTCTTCGACCTCTGATATCCTTTCTTCTGCTTGATCAATTCGACTGTTAAAACTTGTGCATATTTCACGGAGTTCTCGTATTGTCTTTTTCAGTTCCGTTAATTCACTTATATTCCTCTCTAAATTGTCTATTCTCATTAGCATTTCGTCAAACCTTTTTTCAAGGTTCTTAGTTTCTTTACATTGGGTTAGAAGATGTTCTTTTAGCTCACAGAAGCTTCTTTTTATCCACCTTCTGAAGCCTAATTCTGTTAATGGAACGCAATCGTTCTCCATCAAGCCTTGTTCCCTTGTTGATGAGGAACTGCGATCCCCTATAGAAGGAGAGGCATTCTGATTTTGGGTCTTTTCAGCCTTTTTATGCTGGTTTCTTCCCATCTTTGTGGATTTATCCACCTGTCATCTTTGTAAATGCCGATTTTCAATTTGGGTCTCTGAGTGGACGTCCAACTTGTTGATTCCCAGCGCCAGAATCTGAGCAACCCACTGTGCTGGCTAAAACAGCGGCATTGAGATTCGTGGTGCTTTTCTGCCCGGGAATCTCCAGTCTGGCTTCCCTCTTTAGTCCTTTTTTCAATCAGCTGAATGGGCGACTCTGCTTCCCGGAGCTCCAAACGTCGACCAAAAGGGGACCCAGTCCTGTCCACTCCACACCGAGAACCGCCGCACCAGGGCACCGGCAAAACCGCTGTGCCGGACACAAGAGTCGCACTGGCTACCCGTGGGGCTCCTCCACTGGGAATCTCCCGGTCCGTGAGCAACAAAAATTCACCTGAAAGTGTAGTGTCCACTCACTCTCTGTGCTTTCAGTGGGAGCCACAATCCTGAGCTGCTAGCAATTGGCCATCTTGGATCTCTCTCTCCAACATAAATAACTTAACAAAATAAAGGGAGCAACTCTTGGAGTTCTTCTGACAGAGCCCTAACATTGTAGTAATAACAAGCTCTGCCTTGAGGAGAATGTGAGTGCCCTTTAAGGTCACTTTCCATAAGAAATCAATCAGAAATGTAAAGAAAAACTCCAAGAAAAATTCAAGCTATGTATACTCAGCTTTCACTACCCAAGTAAGTTATATGAAATCAAAAGCAATGCATTTAAACTCCCTAGGTCTAGGTGTCCATTGCTTAAAGAGCAGTGTTTTGAGGGGAGAGGACATGTTACTTTAGTTAGTTTGAGTGCTCATGTAGCAACAGGGAGATGGTTATCTAGTCACCTATTATGGCTTGACTGCAAGCATTATGCAGAACAATACATTAGTCTACAGCAAGGAACTTTCTATTTTTGTTTTAGAGAAATGGTGTCCCCACATATTCTATAATCCACAGGGTGCCTGAGAGTTTTATATCATCCCATGGCTTGAGTATCCTTCCAAATCAGTTATTAAACTCCAGTCCCTAGCAAATGAGGCCATTGATCTTGTTCAGTCCCTTGTTCTTAGCTCCTGCAATGCATCTCATAGGGTCCCATTTCTGTCTTAGTTTATAGGTTTTACTACCTTGATTTTCTTTTCTTGGTTGCACAGGTAGATACAAGCATGGCTTTGATGTGAATGTTCTCTCAGCCTTTATAATGGTGCTACCACTTCTCCCACCATGCTTCAAAATCATAGAAAAGTAAACCAGCTAAAAGCCTCCCTAGATGAAACTGCTACTTTTATACCACTTAATTCTCATGTTTCTTGGGGGGTGGGGGTTATATGATTTTTTTTTCCAGAAACGAAAGCAGGGAGGGTGTGCACATGGGCCCTATTGATTAACTTCTCCTCTTGAGTCTGGTGTTTGTGTGGAAAGAGTTTTCATAGTTTAAGAAAAAATGTAAGGTTTTTGCAAAAGGTGCTTGGCACTTCAGTTTAGAAGCCAAGCAATTATTAGGGGTCTGAGCAACTCAAAAGAAAGGAAACAAATGGCAAATTATTTAAGTCATCTACCATATCAATAGAGTATAACTGGTAAGTAACACTGTTATCCATAGATTATACATTCTAATATTAGGAAAATGAAATAAATATTATATGAATCCAATAGGAAGAAAGAAGAAAACAAACCATGAACAGAAAAACAGACCACATAGCTTTTACAGAGACCAAACTGGGACGTATAAAGTTATGCATGTATGTTCATGTGTATGAATTTGTGTGCTTTAGTGAGGCCTAATGAGTGGCCAGAATTGCTTTATTCAGGGTCTCGAAGTATTCGTGTTGTTAATTTTTGCAATTGTGTTTAGGTTTTGAGAGTAATGCTTATATTCTGAATCTCACAGAATATGCTTTTGAGTCCATCAGCATTGGTGCTTCCTTAAATGAAACCACTCTATGGGGCTTCATTATTATTCAACTTCTAATGAGTGTTGTCTTCATGCTAGATGGTACATGGGAAAAAAGAAACCCATATTCTTTTTAGTAAGAGAGAATTCTATTAATTTACTGTGCATATATTTATACCTGAAAAAAATGTTCTGGAAAGGAGTCATGGGCAATGTGTTCTCTTTGCTCTGCACTCTGCTTAAAGGATAATCATTTTATCTGTCCTGCTATTTGGTTCTTAAGTTCAAATGCCAGAAGGTTTTTTAAGAGTTAGACAGAACTATAACTCACATAATCACATTTAATCCAGCTTCCTACTTCTATTTTCATTAACCTTTGTATACTAACTCAACCACTATACCATTGCTATAACAATAATTGTATATACGTTTATAGATAATTTTTTAATTCACTCAGGCAACTCACATACGAAATATGGGTGTTATCAACCCTCATAATATTTTTTGTAATAGTTTTTCTGACATATGTTGAGACCAGTTTGATGGTTCTTTTGTTCTGCAACATATAGATGCCAGTATTTCTAGAGAGGTTAAAAACTAAAAGAAAATTTAGAGACCATCAACACTCTCATTTAACAAACAAGAAACCTGGGAACCATCAAGGCAGAACAAAACCTAGATCTCTTGATTTTAGCAATCCAACAAATTGTACTAAACAGATTTAATAGTTAATTCTTAACTTGGTAAAGGAGAAAGTGCCTGAGACAGCTCTCAATCAATCTAGAGGTTTATTTTGCCAAGGTTTAGGATGCAACTGAGAAAAAGAGACACAGGTTGCAGTAGCATCTGTGATCTGTGCTTTTTCCAAAGAGGTGTTTGAGGACTTCAATATTTTAAGAGGGAAGAGCAGCAGGAGGAGGAGGAAAGAAAAAAAATAAGGAGGGTAGGTAGTGAGGTAACTGGTCACTTTCTTGTGAGGCTTTGATTAGCACTTACTGAATCCATGTTTTATGTAAAAGGAGGGGGCCCCTTGGAGAGATAATGGCCTTCTATAATTGCACCTATCTGTTTAGGTACAAAAGGGAAGGCAGTTTTTGCATGACCCAGTTGTAAATTGTAACTTTTTCTTTTAACATAGTGAGTCTGAGGTCAAGATTTTATTTTCCTTTCACAGAAGAGATTAGATACTTAGCAATGACAGGCTATTTTAAAATCTAACCTTAAGATATTGTTAATCTTGTCTCCTTTCATAAATGACATGTTAAGGTAACACAGAAGCTTAACACTTTAAGCTGATTGGACAGTAGTAGAATGAATATAATTCAAGTAGGAACTGGAAGATCCAATGTGTCAGGTTTAGAAACTTGGAGGTGGCAGGAAGCAAATGTTAATGTTTACCAATGATCCATAGTAAGCCAATAGTACAGATCAACAGATTTTAAATGCTTAAAAAAATACAGAGAATTGAGATTTTTTTTGCCCAGAAAAAAGAATTTGACTGTGCTTATTGCCATTTTCATATCTTTTCTGATGGGCAAACAATAGAATATTTGCCTTCAAAGGCCAATGGTTGAAAGCTTCAGAAAGTGATTTCTTGGCTCAGTATGAAAGCATGTTAAAGATCAAACCTGTCCATAAGTAGAAAGTAACTTTCATTCCTTGGCAGATAAGGAGTTATCTGTTGTTCTAGTCGTATCAGCATGGGTTGGAGACATATTTTACAGATATGCTATGGAAGGGACTCAGGCACTGATTTCTTGTGACTTTGGGCCATTAAACATGCATTCAGTCTTGAGATCTTGTTTTATAAATCACCTTCTAGAAAGGTGATAGGAATTCTTTTCAGAGTGGTGTGGCTATTACCATGTTTGTTGTACTGAGAAAGTGAAATTCTAATGGGATTTCTAGACCCGTAGGTAATATTTGGAATGGATTTTAATTGCTTATAACTAATGAGTAAAAACTAGTGTACTTACATGCAGCATAATAGCAGTTACTCCTTTATCAGAAGGATATAAATTATACACTAATCTACAGGATTTAGAACCACTTTAGATAAACACAGTTATAGTTTGGGGCATCATTTTATTAAAGGCATTTATAAATATATGATTAAAACATAAGCTATTCTTCATACAAATCTTTACCAAAATAGTTTACCCCATTGTATTGTGTTGTATTTAAATCTTTCAGTGAACATAGAGGTATCATTAAAGACAGATACATTACAGATTTGAGAGAGTGGAACATAACGTTAGAACACTGGAGTCATTGTCATTAAAAGCAGAGTAAGCAAGATTGTTTTGGCTAATTCAATAAGGTTTGAAACAGCAAAACAAGGAATAATAAACAGAGTGAAGACAAAGCTATCATTGCAAATTAAATGACTGTGTACTTCAAAAAGCAAATAAACTTAGTTGTAAAGCGTTAGAATTAATAACAACGCAGCAATGGACTTGTACAGGTAAAATAGATAAAAAGCAATGTAGTAGGTCCTCAGTCTGTTCTGTTGTTGTCAACGTTAGAGTGTTTTCCATTCCCAGTTTTGATTATTTATAATCTACATCAAAGTCCATGGCATGTGTTTCTCTGTAATTTTGCTGAAGGACAAATTTGTATCTTGCCAGTTTTTGTGCCATTTTTTGGTCTGTAGTCTCTTAATTAGTCAATAAGTTTCCTCTTGACAGTCACACTGAATAAAACTTTGCAGTTTAATATACACAGTCATGCAACTCTGGGGTAGGCAACCCGTTGTTATCTTCATTTTATAGATGGTGAACCTAGTAATATATGACTGAAGGGGACTGAGGGATGACAGGGATTGAGATAAATTGACTGAGTCTCCTTCAGCTGAATATCTATTAAGAATAACAATCTGAGAAAAATGACAAAAAATTTTCGTTAATTAGCTATATTATTCAAAATATTAAAAATGTATTTCAAGAAAAATTGAAATTTTTGCTAAGAATAATTCAAAAAGATTTAAAAAGCCAATAACATATAATACTGATGAGGTTACAGTGATATGGAAGCTTTCATGTGCCAAAGGTAAGGATATAAAATTAAAATTTCCCTGAAAGTAATTTGGCATTATATAGCAGGAAAAGTTCTGATTTTCAACTCATACACACTGGCCTGGCCCTGCTGTAGTTACAAATATTGAAATTCTTGACACACATCTACTCTTCTTCCATACTACTGTAGCCCCAGGTATTTCTTCAGCACGTTCACCTGGACATGCCACCTTGCCTCCCCACCCCCTGTCTCCAGGACTTCAGCAATTGGACTGGTCTTGCCTGTCCAGGAGGGCTGTGAGGGCTGTGCTACAGTTCCCCAGCCTGCATCCTTTCTGACCATCTGCCACCCTTGTACTTGGGCTCTTTGTTGTTGTTTATCACTGTTTTTAAAAATATCATCACAGATCAACAGTCTTATTCCAATCATTAATTCCCAGTATAGGAATTAACTTAAAATGATTAAGATTTTTGCATAAAAATTTATGTTCATTCTCAGTCTCCTCACAATAACAAAGTATATAAAACTATATATGAGATTGAATATAGTCAATTTTGTGTGTATATTAACTGTACTATAGTTATATAGTATGGGGATTTATAGGTGTATATGTTAACTATACTACAGTATATATTATATAATTATATATAGTATTATATAATTCTATAGTATAAGCTATACTATATATTACATAATTACATAATATTGTCATATAATGTATAGTATACTTTATACTGTATATCATACTATATGTATATACTTAATACTGTATATTATATAATTATAACAGGTAATATGTTTATAACAGGTAATATTTTATATAATGTATTATATAACATATAACTGATAGTACATTATATAATATACTTATATAGTATACTATATAAGCATACTATATAATATACTATATTGTATAAAATATAGTATAGTTTATATATGTTATATAGTATAGTTAATATATATAGTAATATATAGTATATATTTAATTATATATTATCCTATATAATATATAAAGTACAGTTTATGTATATATGAGACAAACGATATGTAAAATTATATTTTCACATATAGACATATATCTGTGTATATTCACATATATAAAGTATATATAAATACAAATATAAATCTATTTTACATAAATACATACTTTTATTATATATGAAAGGCTAATAATTAAATGAATTATTTCACACGTCCATTTATAAGAATGTAGTATAGCCACTACAAATAACACATTAAAATAAAAGTTGATATATTCATAATTTAACTCTCAAGTGAGAAAGGCAAAATAATTTATGTACATAATAAGCTCTAGATAGACTAAGAAAAAATTTGATTTGATCGATGGAGAAAAATAAAAGTTTAGGAAGAAATACAATAAAATGTTAACTTTTACTTTATTGAGCAGTGAGATATTTCTTTTCTATTTTATATCTTTCTCTGTGTCCCAAGTTAGCCAAAGAGAGAAAAAAGAAAACTATAATTTTATATACTAGAGATGATGGTAAGGACTAGACCCCCTGGCCTCTCTTTCATCTCCTTCAGCTGAGTAGCTGAAGCCCAAAGCACTGCCCAAACTTGTGTGATTTCCTGAAAGTTTTTCTACAGAAGATTTTGATTCACCTGTAACAGTTTTACATCTGTGCAATACTTAAAGAGCAATCCCAGCTATGCTGTAGATTAGCAGAGCTTTTCCTTGGAGCCCATAGATTCTCAGTAACTAGCACTGAGTACACTTTAGCTATGAGGATGGTGAGGATGATGCTGATCAAGAGAATAGTAGCTATCCTCTGTTTCTTGAGGTATTTGATGTATCTTTTCTGAATTTTTCATCAAATATCTGTACATATCAGTCTTCAGCACCCTTTGAAGCATTTTCTCTAAGTTTGTGTTTTACAGAACCTTTTGGTTGCATGACTTTTCTTAGACTTCCTGCAGTCGCAAAGCACTTAGGCAGTAGATTTCCTGGGCCAAGGGCCAGAAGACAGATGAAAACAAATGGTAACGCCCTTTGTACTAAGAATTTATAATACCCTTCTTGAAACTCTACAGCTATTTTAATATTTTATACTTATATTTTCATACAGACAGAACTGCTTCAATACTGAGGTACCTGGGGGGTTGGAGGGAGCTAAAGAGAGAAAGAGAGAAGCAAAGAAAAAAAAGAGTCTTGTCAGGAATCCTCTATCTTTCACACTGCAGTTTACAATCAGATTGTTCTTGCTCTGGCTGCAAACCCATAGCTGAAATTATTTTTCATCTCCAAGCACAGAGTTATATGAGCAATCCCTCTTCCTAGAAACAGTTTTTTTTCTGCCTGATATTCTAGTAGAGGGAACAAAGATGATAATAATCTTAATGCAACATGTAATAGAATTTTTTTTTTTTGCTGATAATATATATTTTGATATGAGAAATAAAGCAAGAATAGACTGAAATCGAATGGCAGGAGATATGGCCACAGTCTTTAATCTCCTATTTTCTTGACCTGCAGATTTTCTCATTCAGGGAAGCTCCAGGGTTCTCAAGCACAATTCATGTTTCATTTTGTGTAGGATCCCTGAGAAAGACAAGCCAGGCATGAGGATACATGATGGGCGCTCTTCTGAGTTGCCATTTGGAGCTGCCCATTTAGAAAGGCAAATCTTCATTTCCCTCATTCCTAATTTCCTTCAGCTTCTTTTAAGTGTCACCTTTTCCATGAAGTTTACTTGACCAGACAGTTAAAAATTGCAAAGCCTTCACACCACAGCTTCCCTTCTTTCTTTGTTGTTTTGGTTTTCTCTGTGGGACTTCCCACCATCCATAAAAGTTAGTTTTGCCTGTTTTATTCACTGCTACGTCTCCCATAGTTAGAACCTGACATTTAGTAGATGCTCAAAAATATTTGTTGAATTAATGTATAATAACTTCACTTTCTTGAGTAATTACTATATATCAGGAACTGTGGTAAATTATCTCCATGTAATACCTATAATCTTTATAATGCCTCTAACTGTATAACGTAAGCCACGTTATACCCATTTTGCACATATGCAATTTAAAGGACAGAGAGACCCACACATTTGCATAGGATAATTCTGGCGAATAAGAAATTTGAGTCGTTTTGTCTCTTTATAGGCTTATTATTATTATTATTACCATTTTGAGACAGAGTCTTTCTCTGTCACCCAAGTTGGAGTGCAGTGGCATGATCTAGACTCACTGCAACCTCTGCCTCACAAGCTCAAATGATTCTCGTGCCTCAGCCACCCGAGTAGCTGGGATTACAGGCTCACGCCACCATACCCAGAAAATTTTTGTATTTTCAGTAGAGACTGTGTTTCACCATGTTGCCCAGGCTGGTCTCAAACTCCTGGCCTCAAGTGATCCACCATCCTCAGCCTCCCAAAGTGCTGGGATTATAGGCATGAGCCACTGCACCCAGCCACAATTTTTTCTTTTCACTTTTTTTTTCCTTTTTTAATTAAATGTGTTTGGATTTTAAAAAAATGCTACAGTTCTCTGCTATCTTATTAAAAGTATCCTTGAAGTTCAGGGAGTGGAGAATAGTCTGGAAAATGAGACACTTCCTTTTCTTTGTTTTTGAACTTATAAGTTCCACATTCAAATACCTCAATTATACGCCCTTCATTGAATGTAAGTATGACACATTTAAGATATGGCTTGTGTGAAAGCAGGATATTATAACCACAAAAATATCCGACTTTAAAATTAAGTAAAATACTCAACATAGCCCAGAATGGAGGCATGGAAATTAATTCTGTGGTTGTGGCAGATTTGAGGGACAGGGTGGTACCAAAAATTGAGATTTGCAGAAAAGGAGATTTTTAATAATTCAATTTTCATTAACTTCCCAAGTCAAAAAGTCAGCATATTCTGTTTGGTAGAAAATTACACAGGAATGAAAAGGAAGAAAAAAAAACCACAGAAAAAAAAAAAACAGAAAAAATCCACAAATCAGCCAATTAAAAAACAAGTTTTCGTTAAACTAAAATTTATTAAATTTTGAAGAAATTTATATCCAGCTAGCTTCCAAAAATTTTCTTATCAATATTTCTTAATAAAAATTGTTTTATTTCCCTTCATATGCTATAATAACATAAACTACCTAAGTACTATCTATTTTAGAAGCAGAATCATAGAGGGGCTAAGTGTTATTGAAGTCTTATTATTTTTTAGACACTTTGCTAGCCACTTGACGTATGTAATCACATTTTAATCTCACAGAAACTCTGTGGGGATTTCCTTTAAAAATGAAGGAGCTGAGGTTCAGGTATTTCGAGGCTCAGATGGTTTAAGATGCATTTCATCAAGTAACAGACGGTGGAGCCGATCTCCAAGCCCAGGTTGGATTTTTCCTGAAGCGCATGATTTTTTCCTATTACCATAAAACTTCATCCATAAATATCATGCAGAACCTGTGTAGTTGCTCATAATTATTATAGAGAAAGTTCTAGAGTCTAAAGTAGTCCAATATAAGTGACCCAAAACCAGGAAGAGAGCTAATAGTAGAATACACGGACTAGCCCAAGAGTTATATCCTCCACATCCTCTGCAAACTATTTCCTGCTCTTCTCCCAGGGCTCAGCCTCCCCTGTCCTCACTACAGTCACTAACTCTGCCTTTGTATATTCACTATTTACTCTGAAGAATTCCACAATAATATTGTTATAATTTATTGCACTTAATGTGTTTTGTGTTTCCCATTACCAATCTGTACATGTTTATTCTATGGTTTATTTTGTATACAATATATGTATATTGTATACAATGTATATTGTATACAACGTATATTGTAGGGAAGGAAAAAATTTCCTCCTCAACCCTCATAAATTCTTAGTTGGGATGTACCCCTGTAACAAAAGCTTTGTTGTGCTGAACCGAGCATAGAAAGTTAACACCAAGACAAAAGTAGGCCAAATTGCAGGGTCTTTATTGCCTGCGACCATGGAGGACTCACGTCTCTCCAACCCGTGGCCCCGGAGGGAGGGTGTCAATACCTTTTATACCTTTCTCCCGGGTAAGGGTATGTGGCGGGGGTGGGGGTGAGGAGCCTCAGACATTTCGAGGGCTAGTGAATTCTGCAAATTACTTTCTGGGCGGA
>CAUYLG010031738.1:0-13035 GCA_963573385.1 Cacajao melanocephalus | reverse complement strand
CAATGATAGACCGAACAAAGAAAATGTGGCACATATATACCATGGAATACTATGCAGCCATAAAAAAGGATGAGTTCATGTCCTTTGCAGGGACATGGATGAATCTGGAAACCATCATTCTCAGCAAACTGACACAAGAACAGAAAACCAAACACCACGTTTTCTCACTCCTAGGTGGGTGTTGAACAATGAGAACACATGAGCACAGGGAGGGGAACAACACATACTGGGGTCTGTTGGCAGGAGGCTAAGGGAGGGACAATGGTGGGGTGGGAAGGTGGAGGAGGGATAACATGGGGAGAAATGCCAGATATAGGTGACGGAGGGGGGAGGGAGGCAGCAAACCACCTTGCCATGTATGTACCTATACAACAATCCTGCATAATTTGCACATGTACCCCAGACCCTAAAGTACAATTTTAAAAAAAGAACATTTACTTTTCTCTCTAAAGCCTGCTACTTAGAGGCTTCATCTGCATAAAACCTAGGACTCCATAACCCCTTATCATAACCCAGATATTCCTTTCCACTGATAATAACTTTCAACTGATTGCCAATCAGAATAAGTTTAAGTCTGCTATGACCTGGAAGCCCCACCTTACACATATTGAGTGATGTATTATGTCTTCCTAAATGTATTAAAGCAAACTACCCTATTTTGGGTACATGTAGTCAGGACCTCCTGAGGCTGTATCATGGTGTGTCCTTAACCTTGGTAAAATAAATTTTCTAAATTAAAAAAAAAAAAGATGACTGCCTTGAAAGTATCTGCCTTGCCAGATAAGGTACAGGACACTCAGCTAAATTTGAATCTCGGATAAATGCTACAAAAAATGTTTTAAAGTATATGTCCCACATACTACATGGGGCATTCCTATGCTAAATATTATTCATTGCTTATATGAAATTTAACTAGGCATCCTGTGTTTTTTTTTTGAGACCAAATCTTGCTCTGTCAGGCTGAAGTGCAGCAGCCAATCTTGGCTCACTGCAACCTCCGCCTCCCAGGTTCAAACAATTCTCCTGTCTCAGCCTCCTGAGTAGCTGGGATGAGAGGCACATGCCCCCACGTCCAGCTAAGTTTTGTATTTTCAATAGAGACAGGGGTTTCACTCTGTTGGCCAGGCTGGTGTTGAACTTCTGATCTCAAATTATTTGCCTGCTTTGGCCTCCTAAAGGGCTGGGATTACAGGCGTGAGCCACCGTACCCAGTCTATCTGTATTTTTATTTGCTATATCTATCTGTCAGTACTACTTGGGAAAGATTGTATTTCCAGGTGCTGGTTATTGAAAGCACCAGTGCTCCCCTGGAGAGGTGGTATTGAGAATCTGAGAGGGGTTGTGATTTCATCATCTTCATGGCTGTCTCCTTTAAGTCCAGACCTGGGCTAGGTGTCGGGGGAAAATTAATGACTCCACCGTTCTTGGCTTTGTGGGACAGCAGCTCTTTAAAGTCTTCTTTCCATTGCTTGTTTTATGTTCCTTCTGCAGGATCAGCTCACTGCTCACCAGCTCCTGGTAGGTACATGGGACAGTGAAGGGTAAAAAGAGAAAAACAAATTACTCCTTATTCAGATTTCTTGAACTATGTTGGTGGGGATCTTGGAAACATATCTCTGTAAAAGACTATGTTTCTGTCAAGAATTCTAGAATTTTTCACCCCCAAGATGCAGCATGTTAAATATATTTTCTGTTTTGTTCCCAAAAGAGTAAGGCATTGGGAGCGTTTTACTTAGAGATGACAACTTCTGGAAGATCCTCCAACTCACACAAGGCAAGTTAAAAGTTGGCCCTATTTTGAAGCTGATAAAACCATCGTTCTGAAACATTTTTTTTGCTTGAAAACTTTATTAAAATAAGGATTAAACCTGAAAAAAGAGCGATGACAATGCTAGCCCTTTGCATAAAATCAGCAAGAAAAAGGAAACGGAGGGAAAGAGAGGAAAGGAAGGAAGGAAGGGAGGGGAGGGGGGAAACATTTCTTAAAGTTTCTTAATAAAACACTTTAGGAGAATTCTCCTTTAATGGATATCTTACAGCACATGGTATTAACGACCTTCACGTGAAATTCATAAGTGGCTTCGTGCTGAAAATTGACAAATAATGAAAGTTCAGCTGAGGCCCCTTTCAAATGTGGTTCTCCCACGCAGTGTGATCTGTTTACTGGAGACAGTTGTGAAGGCTGTAAATACAATTCCTGTCTGGGTGCCGGAACAGAACACAGGCTGCCCAAGGCTTGAAGAAGCAGTCCCGCATGTGCTCCACGGTAATTATGTGTCTGTAGACATATTTCTAGGTTACAATTGGGAGAAATGGTTGAAAATGTTCCAGTAGAGGCAGAGACCAAAACTATGATATTTTTGCCGAACCAACATGTAAGAAAAATACCCAATTTTATGAAATACTTTTGTTATTTTAACTGGTGAAAACCTGCCTTCCCTCAAAATAAGATTGAAACCGAAAGAGTCTGACAATACAGGAAAGAATTTTTAAAAATACAGTCTTACAATGGAGAAAGCTTTTTTTTGTTTGTTTGAGGCAGGTCTCATTCCGTCACACAGGCTGGAGTGCAGTGGCGCAATCACAGCTCACTGCAACCTCTGCCTCCCAGGCTCAAGTGATTCTTGAGCCTCAGCCTCCCGCGTAGCTGGAACTACAGGCATGCACCACCATGCTTAGCTAATTTTTTGTATTTTTAGTAGAGATGTGGTTTCGCCATGTTGCCCAGGCTTGTCTTGAACTCCTGAGCTCAGGCAATCTGCCTCGCAAAGGGTTGGGATTACAGGCACGAGCCACCAGACTTGGCCAGCGGGGAAAGCTTTTCTAAGGAAGATGCAAAATCCAGGAACCATGAAGGAAAGATAGATAAATGTCTGCCCACCAAAATGCCACAAAGTCAAAAGACAAACTGGGGGAAATATTTGCATTATAATAGCAAAGGGAAAAATTTTCCTAATGGACATGAAAATACAATTTACATTAAGTAGTATAAATGGCCCTCACTACTGAAATTTAAGAGTTATAAGACCTCATTTCTCCCCTAGTAGTTTGGCAAATGTAGAAAAGTTTGGCTATACACACCACATTGGTGAGAATAAGCCTCCCATGCTGTTGTCAGGAGTGCAAGTCGAAGCGGCCACTTTAGGAGACAGTTTGACAATGTCTATCACAGCTTTAAGTGCACATACCTTTTAACCTGGCAATACTGCTTCTGGAAATGTATACAAGAATGTGTGCTAACCTAGAACAATTTTCCTGGAAAAATAATATTCCCCTCATCAGACCCACGTTGCTTTGCCAACCAAAGCCCCGAGTGGTAAAATAACATTGCCTTGGGGAAGAAATAGAGGGAAATGCAGAGCATAGGGAAGATGTCCTTGGTTTCAAGCTGGCCAGGATGCTGGTCAAGTTGAGCTGGAGTCTAGAGCAAGTATGCAGTTTGTGAACTTAATTCCATATAGAGAGCAGGTCTAGAAGTTACTTGGGACTCTGTGTTTCCATATAGAGGGAGAGGATCCCTGTCATACTGAATCCTCCTGGAAAGAGTGGCATTTGAGACACTCCAGGATTCTTCCTTTATGTTTTGCTCTTTCCCCCTTGGGCCCCATGTTCCCTGCTCCTGCCAGGTGATGTGGCCTTCACTCCCTTTTGGACCATGGCTCCCTTCACATATGGCGTGCAGTTCTCCAAGCACGCTCCCACTCCTCCAGTCCTCTGTACTCTTCTGTTCTCAGCGTGATGCTGGGCCCTGTTGGTCCTATACCAAGGTGGCTGCTCCACCCCCTCCCACTCTGGAATTCTTAGGCCCTTGCACCCCTCTTTCCTAGAAATTCACTTCCCCATCTCTTTTAGTTCACATTCATCTCAGCCAGATATAAATAGGAGCTGTAAACACTTAGAATGAAGCCACTGTTGATGTATCCATTAAATCCTAAGGCCCCTAAAAGGCCAAGGGAGGCTATTGCTTCACCAACTTCTCGAACGTTGCCTCTCCTAACTTTTTAAAAATGGCTTAATATTGTTAATAAGCAATTCAATTACATGATTCAAAAGTCAATACTGTAAGTAATGTGTACATAAGAAGTCTTAGTTCCACCCCTCTGTCTCACTTTATTCATTTTCTATTCTAATGGTTCTTGATATGAATGTGTGTATACATACAAATAAAGTATGTCATAGCACAGATTATACTGAATTTTATCCCCCTTTCTTGCCCCCAAAATGTTTGAATATCATATAAACTATACTCCAACTTGGTTTTTTGCACTTAAAAATATCTGGTTATATATATTTTTAAAATTTTAATTGTGGTAAATACACAGAACATAAAATGTACCAAATTAATCATTCTTAAAGGTATAGCTCAGTGGTATTAAATCCATCCACATGGTTGTGTAACCATAATCACCATCGATCTTTGTAACTCTTTCATCTTGCAAAACTGAAAATCTTTACCCATTAAACAATAACTCCCCATGTTCTCCTCCCCACAACCCCGGAACCACCATTTACTTTCTATTGCTATGAATTTGACTTCTGTAAGTACATACATGAGTAGGATCGTACAGTATTTGTCTTTTTGCGATTGGCTTAGCATAAAGTACTTGAGGATCATCCATGTTATAGCACCTGTCAGAATTTTCTTCCTTTTTAAGGTTGAATATTCTGTTGTATGTATAGACCACATTTTCTTCATCCGTTCATCTATCAATAGTTACTTAGGTTGCTTCCACCTCTTGGCTATTATGAATAATGCTGATATGAACATGGGTACACAAATACTTCTGAAACCTTTCTTTGAGTTCTTTTGGATATCTACTCAAAATTGTTGGCTTATATGATAAATCTTTTTTAAATTTTTTGAAGAACCTCCATACTATTTTCCACAGTGGTGACTGTATCAACTGTATCATTTTATATTCTTGCCAGTGGTGCACAAGTTTTCAAAAATAGCCCTAGTTATTTTCTGGATTTTTTGTTCAGTTTGTTTCTTTTTTGATAGTAGCCATCCTAATGGGTGTGAGGTTTCATTGTGGGTTTGATTTGCGTTTCTCTAGAGATGACTGACGTTAAGAATCTTTTTGTGTGCTTGTTGACCATTTTGTCCTTAGCCTTTGACTATTACAGACCTTGAATAACTTTCCAGCTTCGACAGTAACAGAAACACTTCGGCCCCCTTCTTTAGGCCACATGTCTATTTGTAGTAGGGGAATATACCAGTAATATTTCATTTCCCTACTTCTTTGTGCTGAATGTATAAAATCTTCACCTGCTTCTGAGGTTAGTTCTTGCCATTTCTACAAGCTGTAAAGACACTGCTGAATCATGGTATCTTCACTACCTTAACTCTCTTTACTTTCTGTCTGACACACTCCTCCAGATTCTTCATTATGTGGCACCTAGAGAGGGAGAGACAGTCACTAAGTTCTGGATGTCCTGAAGATATCCATTGTTTAAACAAATTCCATCAGCAAAAGGTTTGCTAATTAGGCCTATATCTTTTGTTACCCTTCTGCTTCTCCTCCACCAGGCTTCACCTGCGTCTTCCATGGGAGATGATCAATACTTCCACTTTTACCAACTCTTGCATTCTGAAACCGCCTAATTATGCTCCAGATAATTTGTGCTGATCTTTTCTATCTTCCTTTCTCAATATCCCCAAATCAGTTGTTCTCAATTTTGGCTGTAGGTTGGCATCGGCTGGGTAGATTTTTTTAAAGACTGTTGTCTAGGCCTCACCTGCAGAGGCTTTTACTTAATTGATTTAACTGTAGCCAGAGTGTGGGGATTCTAATGTGCAGCCAGTGTTGAGAACAACTGACCTAAATTTTTGGAAAAATTAATCTTATTAATGAATTTGTTAATAAATCTTATTCACTCTCTATTATAACTTAAAAGGCTTGTCTCAATAGGATCTCAATCGCATTGGGCTATCTCTGGAGTAATCACCACAGTTAGCTCTCTAAGGTTTTATCTTTTGTTAATTATCTTTTGCATTTTAGGCTTTCTGATCCAATCACAAATCCCCTTTCCTTATTTCAGCTGTGAAAGCAGCGTGTCTCTCTTTTTACCCTTCTTATTTCTCTAGCCTGTCAGAAACAAGGTAGAAGAAAATATATTTCCTACTTCCCCCTTAGACGCCTTCTACAAGCAGGAATACACATTGGCAAATATTTGATTCAAGGCTTGTTGGAAAACCTTTGGAGGCTGATTTCTATGATTCTAGAATTCTACTAAAAATTATCTAAAGATATGCCAGCTGGTGTATGCTATGTTAAAGATATGTTTGTAGCTGAAGAGGCAAGGTAATTATGAGACTAGCGGCAAAATAGGTAGAAACAATAGTGGGGAGGATAAGCAACTTAAAATGTGTGGAAACTAATTCAATTTATCTCTCTTTGGAAGCTTCAGAACCCTTTGCTCTTAGGTCAACTTATGGAATCATTCTTATTACGTACCACTTCTAGAATCTGTGACTGGTGGAATTCTCATTCCTTAAACTCAAGGTGCTTTTTAAAGCACCATTCAATTATTCTACTATAAAGAGGTAAACATAGTAAACATTTTCCCTTGATACCAGTTAGGGTTTGTGTAGAACTGCTTAGGAGGAAGACCTTTTCTCCAAAGACCTCAGTCTGTAGTCCCATGAGCTGCTTGGTGAAAATTGTCTTAAGTCCCAGCAGTGGGACTGCTTCATGTTGTTTGGGTCATACAAAGGCAGGAGGTGTGCTAATAGACAAGCCTCTAAGCAACAAGTCATAGGGCTAGACCCTACCAAGGGGTCAGAAGTCAGTATGGTTTGGTATAAACTGCAATTTATCAAGTGCAGTTAACCTGCTAACTGGAGCCCTTCAACTACCTGGAAGGAGCAAAGGGTTATCAGAACCTGCCTAGTTCACAGTTCCCTGCTTTTGTGAGGCTTTTCTCAGTGCCCTAACCTCTTGGTTATCTAACCATATCAGTTTACCGTTTAACTCTTCATAGTAGAATAATTAGATGACTTTCAGCAACATATTGAGTAGTTTTCCAGGAATCCCATTGATAAGCTTATCCACTGCTGTCTACCTGCTGGCCTTCCTGTCCACTCCTGAACTGATCACCACTATGCCTAATGGACAACCCCTGCTCTGCAGTTTAGATACATTCAACTGCTTACCCGTGTGGCCCCAGACATTGAGTTCCTGCCTCCAACTGAGCTGCTTCCCAGGACATATCACACTGTGTGTTGTTCCTCAGTACCTACTTCATTTTAATGAGTCAGCCTTGTCTCAGGCCCCAGCCTTGCCTGGCTTCATCTTGCCATAGGTCCACAAGCTCATGCCTGACTTCAGCAAGGGTAAATAAAGATCATCAGTGTGGAGCAAGATGTTAGAGTTCAGGTTCAAATTATGCTCTGCTACCTGCTAACAGTGGGACTTTCCCAAACCTCATTTTCCTGAGGCACAAAAATTGAGAAAGAACAGTAATTACCTCATGGAATTGCTATGAGGTTTAAATGAAACAGTCTGTGGAAAACACTTAGCACAATGCCTAACATATTGTGAATGCTCAGTAAATACAATAAATGTTATCTGCATTATTTCAGTTGCAAGAAACAAACCAACTGAGTTTAAAGAAACAAGGGGCTTGTTGAAAGGCTACAGAGAAATTTCACAGAAGCCAGTTTCTATGTAGTAAGGACAGATGGATGTCCAGGAAATGGGAAGTCACAGACAACCACTCCCTGACTCTCTGATTCTCTCTCTATCTCTCCGTCATTTCTGCTCCTTGCTGCCTGTTGACATCTCTCTACTGATTCTCTGGTTACCTCTTTTCTCAGCTTACTCATGTCCTGTGGCAGAGACTGTTAGTTGTTCTCCAATATCCATTCTTTCTTTCTTCCTTTAGCAATAGAGCCCATTTGTTTAGTTGGACACATGGCCTCCTTGCTAAATATTACATTTTCTGGACTCCCTTGCAGCTAGGTGTGGCTACCCAATCAAGTTCTGGATTTATGTAGATGTGGCATATGCAACTTTGTGGTCATTGGAAAGGGCAGCCTCCTTTCTACCTCCTTTTGACTGCAACATGGGTATGGTAGTAAGCTGTTTTGGACCATGCCACCCTAACAATGAGTAGGTCTGAAGGCTAGGTCCCCAGCAATGGAGAATTGCTATGTCAAGTCTGGGCTGGAGAAAAGCAGTATCTCCTACCTTGTTTCAGGCATTTTATCTTGTCTTTAATATAGTGGTTGGATCTGTGTCCTAACAGATGAATCATTAACTCTCAGGGGCTTGGGTAGGTTTGCCATCTCTTGGCCCCCAAATCAATATGACAGATGCTCATCATTGTCCAACTGACCCAAACGTTTAGTTTCATTTCCAAATTCTGATGAGAAGGAATCTGATTGCACAAGCTCAGGTCAAGTATCTAGCCTGGTCTAATCATCTATAACTGAAAATAAGTGCAGTTTTGGGGTTGAGTAAAGAGGAGGCAAGTCATGTGGTGCAGAGAGCTACCCCAACCAAAGGCTATCAATGTCGTAGGTTCACTGATAATAGGACGCAGAAGAGATAATACTTACTGCTTTGCCTAAACTCATGAAGTGTTACATTATACAAATACATAGATAACAAGCTTTCGTTAGTTTTTTTTAAAAAAAAGCTTCTAGCATATGTTGTGGATCAGTACAGATTCCAGGCAACCCCACAGAACCCTTGACTTCTATAGGACTACCTAAAAAAATAAAATCAACATCCTGCATGGATAAAAATCCTGAGTCATCAAAATTTGCTTCAAATATGTTTATTTATTGAGTTGATAAAGCCTAAAAAGTATACTTATGAATTTTAGAAGCATTTCTAGCCCAATGTTTTATATAATTTAATCAGAAAACTCAGTATATTCAGTTACATTATACTCTGCAAATTTAGGTTACCCAAGATGTTATCTGTGACGATGTTTAGTTATGACATTGTCAAAACCTTTTTATGATACGTAACCATACTGGTTGCAATTTGTACATTTCACTTCCATAATTTCATACTTGGGTTTAAGAGTCAATACCAAGGAATAATGTGAGAATATTGGGGATATAGTCTCTGAGATGTTCCTTGTCTTCAGCAGTAAAGCCATTTGATTTCTGTGAAGCCTATACAGCAAGCTTTTCCAAATGTGTGTTCTGCAAACCCCTGATACTCATAGATACTCCAGGACAAAAGGAATTCCATTGTAAAATAAATTTGGAAAAGATGCTGCAAGTTGTATTTCCCTGTTGGAAGCTCGTAATGCTATGTATGATGAAGGCTCTGAGACGTCCAGCTGAACCAAAACATGTGACATTTGTGGCAGACTGTTTAATCCCATGTTTCCTCAAAATTTTACACCTTGGAAAATGCAGTCTACGTGTGTACTGCAACAGCAGGGGCAAGTGTGACAACGAGGCTGTGGGTAGACTTGTAAGACACAGAGGCCCAAGTAGCTTAAGCAGAGATGAGGTTGCTGAAGAAAGACAAACTTTTAACCCATCAGGAATTATATACATGTGTAAATAGAGCAAAAAAGTATGAAGAGACATATATTTTAATCTTTACCAGCAGGGTTATGGCCATGCTTAAAACACGGACATTTGTCTAATACTTTATCATTTACAGGGCAATTATACATGTATATAAATTATACTTAATCCCCATATTAGTCCCATGATATGAAGCGTTATTTTACTTTTTAAATGAGAGAGGTGAATGTTAGAGTGGTTATGGACTGGACCTAGGACATGAGGGCACACAGCAAGGAAAAGATAAAGGTGAGATTACTCTGCAAAAGAAAGGCTGTCTTTAAACAAGTTTGGAGAGCCTCAAGGCATCATAGATCATTGACTACTCTAAACTTTTGTCAGTAGAAAAACTCCTTGGCCTTAGATGTCATCAAACCTATTTGCTTGCAATATATTTGTTTAAAGTTATTTTTTTCCTACATTTATTTTCTATCAACTTTCTATGGAACTTACTTTGAAAATGGCTGCTCTGGATCATTGATTTCTTACCAGCCAAAGACAAGAATTATCACGGCCAGGAGCTTCCCGTAAATCATGGCCTATTAGCCAGACATTTCTGGAACTGGATTAAGGTTTACCTTTGTGGTTTATATAAAGCACACCCTTCCTAAGTAATTAGTATCTTCGGATCTCCTTCCCCACTGTAACTTGCCCAAATTACTCGGGTGTGACTTGGCTTATAGAGATTTATCTCTTATGTGTGCTTTCCAAGAATGGAACCAGGTTGGTGCCTGTGCCATGGGTTGCTTAAAGCATCTGGAATCTTATTTACCTTCTGAAAAATAAATGGGAAGCATGGGTCAAACTTTAAATATGAATACTCCAGATGAAAAGAAACTGATAACCATACCCAGATGTTAACTTAGTGAATGCATCTCATGTGATGCCATGGCAATCAGTGGCAAATTCCAGTGTTTGGTGGTCCAATGTGGCGAATGTTTAAAGTCTTCCTGACGCCAGCTAAAAGACAAGAGCTGTTTACTGCAAAGGTCTTGCTTTTTTTCAGTTGCCATTTTTAATTAGACCAATCTCCAGCCAATCTATAGAATTCAAAGGATTACTCCAGGAAGAGTACCTAAGAGCATATTGTAAAAATGCAAAAACACAAAGACATATAAGCTACGATCTTCACCTTAAAAGCGTTTTTGGAGGGAAAAGTTGATATCATTTAACTGATTCTGATTTAAACTTTCCTCTAATTTGTATTCATTCCGGGTGGCTAACTGAATAAAAGAGAGGCAACTTTGAGCGAATATTTACACCCCTGTCTTAAATGTTTTCAAATGAAAATCCACAGATCCATTATTTCTTCTGTTCCTTTTATGTTTTCTCTGCCATTCACAGTTGGCAAAGATAGTATGGCATATTATTAAGTCTGTCAGCTTCTGTGAGCCTCAGTTTTCTCTCACCTAAAATGAGAGGATTGGCCCAGAAACCATTTAAGGTTTCCTTAGATCTATGATTTTAGTGTAGTTCCTTGCCATGGTAGATACTGGATAAATAATTGTTGAATAATTCTGTATACTTAGTCACATATTTTGACCTCTACCAAATACAATAGTTCTACTATCTGGCAGACTCAAGTTAAGACCTTGGCTCCACAATTTATTAGTTCTGCGAACTTGAGCAAATTACCCTTCCTAAGGGTTTTTGGCTATATCTATTATATGGAAAAAAGGTGCTCACCTCATTAGGTTAGTAGAGGATGAGATGAGTTGGCCTCCACCACCCTCAGGGCAATGCCTTTGATACAGCAAGCATGCAACAAACAGTTGCTGGTATTCTCATATTAATAGATGCTTATAAGAAATAAGTATCAGTAACAGTAGCTCCATAGAAATTTCCACAGAACTAGAACCGTTCTCTTTAAGGGTTCTCATCTGCTTGAGATGACATCCACTACAGTGGGGAATGTGTTCATATTTCCACAAATATTTGATGAATAAAAAATAAGGTATTCAGAAGCTGTGGAGTTTGATTAGGTCCCATTTGTATATTTTGGCTTTTGTTGCCAATGCTTTTGGTGTTTTGCTCATGAAGTCCTTGCCTATACCTATGTCCTGAATGGTTTTGCCTAGATTTTCTTCTAGGGTTTTTATGGTGTTAGGTCTTATGTTTAAGTCTTTAATCCAACCAGAGTTAATTTTAGTGCAAGGTGTCAGGAAGGGGTCCAGTTTCTGCTTTCTGCACATGGCTAGCCAGTTTTCCCAACACCACTTATTAAACAGGGAATCCTTTCCTCATTGCTTGTTTTTGTCAGGTTTGTCAAAGATCAGATGGTTGTAGATGTGTGGTGTTACCTCTGAGGCTTGTGTTCTGTTCCATTGGTCTATATCTCTGTTTTGGTACCAGTACCATGCTGTTTTGATTACTGTAGCCTTGTAGTATAGTTTGAAGTCTGGTATCGTGATGCCTCCAGCTTTGTTCTTTTTGCTTAGATTTGACTTGGCTATGCGGGCTCTCTTTTGGTTCCACATGAAGTTTAAGGTGGTTTTTTCCAGTTCTGTGAAGAAGGTCTTTGGTAGCTTGATGGGGATAGCGTTGAATCTGTAAATTGCTTTGGGCAGTATGGCCATTTTCACGATATTGATTCTTCCTAACCATGAGCATGGAATGTTTCACCATCTGTTTGTGTCCTCTCTTATTTCGTTGAGCAGTGGTTTGTAGTTCTCCTTGAAGAGGTCCTTTACTTTCCTTGTTAGTTGTATTCCTCAGTATTTTATTATCTTTGTAGCAATTGTGAATGGCAGTTCATTCTTGATTTGGCTCTCTTTAAGTCTGTTATTGGTGTATAGGAATGCTTGTGATTTTTGCACATTGATTTTGTATCCTGAGACTTTGTTGAAGTTGCTTATCAGTTTCAGGAGATTTTGGGCTGAGACAATGTGGTCTTCTAAATATACAATCACGTCATCTGCAAATAGAGACAATTTGACTTCCTCCTTTTCTATTTGAATATGCTTTATTTCTTTTTCTTGCCTGATTGCTCTGGCTAGAACTTCCAATACCATATTGAATAGGAGTGGTGAGAAAGGGCATCCTTGTCTAGTGCCAGATTTCGAAGGGAATGCTTCCAGTTTTTGTCCATTCAGTATGATATTGGCTGTTGGTTTGTCATAAATAGCTTTTATTATTTTGAGATATGTTCCATCAATACCCAGTTTATTGAGGGTTTTTAGCATAAAGGGCTATTGAATTTTGTCAAAGATAGATTGGCAACCAACAGAATGGGGGAAAATTTTTTACAATCTACCCATCTGACAAAGGGCTAATATCCAGAATCTACAAAGAACTAAAACAGATTTATAAGAAAAAAATAAGCCCATTCAAAAGTGGGTGAAGGATATGAACAGACACTTTACAAAAGAAGACATACATGAGGCCAACAAACATATGAAATAATGCTCATCATCACTGGTCATTAGAGAAATGCAAATCAAAACTACATTCAGATACCATCTCATGCCAGTTAGAATGGCAATCATTAAAAAATCTGGAGA
>CAUYLG010031737.1:0-86656 GCA_963573385.1 Cacajao melanocephalus | reverse complement strand
AAGGCCTTCTCTGCATCTATTGAGATAATCATGTGGTTTTTGTCTTTGGTTCTGTTTATGTGGTGGATTACATTTATAGACTTGCATATGTTGAACCAGCCTTGCATCCCCAGGATGAAGCCTACTTGATCATGATGGATAAGCTTTTTTGTGTGCTGTTGCAATTGGTGTGCTAGTATTTTATTGAAGATTTTTGCATCTGTGTTCATCATGGATATCGGCCTGAAGTATTCTTTTTTTGTTGAGTCTCTTCTGGGTTTTGGTATCAGGATGATGTTGGTTTCATAAAATGATTTGGGAAGGATTCCCTCTTTTTGTATTGTTTGGAATAGTTTCAGAGGAGTGGTACCAGCTCCTTTTTGTATGTCTGGTAGAATTTGGCTGTGAAGCCATCTGGACCTGGGCTTTTTTTGGTTGGTAGGCTATTAATTCCTGCCTTAACTTCAGCCCTTGTTATTGGTCTATTCAGGGTTTTGACTTTTTCCTGGTTTAGGCTAGGGAGGGTGCAAGTGTCCAGGAATTTATCCATTTTTTTCCAGGTTTACTGGTTTATGTGCATAAAGTTGTTTGCAGTAATCTCTGATGATAGTTTGTATTTCTGTGGAATCGGTGGTTATATCCCCTTTACTGTTTTTTATTGCATCGATTTGATTCTTCTGTCTTTTCTTTTTTTATTAATCTGGCTAGCAGTCTGTCTATTTTGTTGATCTTTTCAAAAAGACAGCTCCTGGATTTATTGATTTTTTAAAGGGATTTTTGTGTCTCTATCTCCTTCAGTTCTGCTCTGATCTTAGTTATTTCTTGCCTTCTGCTAGCTTTTGAGTTTTTTTGATCTTGCTCCTCTAGCTCTTTCAATTTTGATGATAGGGTGTCAATTTACAGCTTTCCTTGCTTCTCATGTGGGCATTTATTGCTATAAATTTTCCTCTAGATACTGCTTTAAATGTGTCCCAGAGATTCTGGTATGTTGTGTCTTCATTCTCATTGGTTTTGAAAAACATCTTTATTTCTGTCTTCATTTCATTATTTATTCAGTCAACATTCAAGAGCCAGTTGTTCAGTTTCCATGAAGTTGTGTGGTTCTGAGTTAGTTTCTTAATCCTGAGTTCTAATTTGATTGCACTGTAGTCTGAACAACTGTTTATTATGATTTCTGTTCTTTTGTATTTGCTGAGGAGTAATTTACTTCCAATTATGTGGTCAATTTTAGAGTAAGTGTGATGTGGTGCTGAGAAGAATGTATATTCTGTGGATTTGGGGTGGAGAGTTCTTAGATGTCTATTGAGTTTTCTTGGTCTAGATCTGAGTTTAAGTCCTGGATATCCTTGTTAATTTTCTGTATTGTTGATCTGTCTAACATTGACGGTGGGGTGTGGAAGTCTCCCACTATTATTGTGTGGGAGTCTAAGTCTCTTTGTAGGTCATTAAGAACTTGCTTTATGTATCTAGGTGCTCCTGTATTGTGTGTGTATATATTTAGGATCATTAGCTCTTCTTGATGCATTAATCCTTTTACCATTATGTAATGCCCTTCTTTTCTCTTTTGATCTTTGTTGGTTTAAAGTCTATTTTAGGAGAGACTGGGATTGCAGCTCCTGCTTTTTTTGCTCTCCATTTGCTTGGTAAATCTTCCTCCATCCCTTTATTTTGAACCTATGTGTGTGTCCTTGTACGTGAGATGGGTTTCCTGGATATAGCACACCAATGGGTTTTGACTTTTTATCCAATTTGCCAGTCTGTGTCTTTTGATTGGGTCATTTAGCCCATTTACATTTAAGGTTAATATTGTTATGTGTGAATTTGATCCTGCCATTTTGATGCTAGCTGGTTGTTTTGCCTGTTAGTTCACACAGTTTCTTCATTGTGTCGATGCCTTTTACCATTTGGCACATTTTTGGAGTGGCTGGTACTGGTTGTTCCTTTCTATGTTTAGTGCTTCTTTGAGGAGTTCTTGTAAGACAGGCCGGGTGGTGATGACATCTCTCAGCAATTGCTTGTTAAGGATTTTATTTCTCCTTCTTTTATGAAGCTTAGTTTGGCTGGATATGAAATTCTAGGTGGGCAGTTTATTCTTTTTCTTTTTGTTTTCTTCTTTTTGTCAGTTGAAGAAACTGATGGGAAGTGAATTGGTTTGTATTAAACATCTAGGTTTGCCAGGCCCCTTAGATATTTATTTAGTCCTCATAACAATTATATAAAATAAATATTATTTATTATTTATTTGTAGAGATGAGTCTCACTATGTTGCCCAGGCTGATCTTGAACTCCTGGGCTCCAGTGATCCTCTTGCCTTGGACTCCCAAAGTTTTGGGATTACAGGCATGTGCTACTGCACCTGGCCTAAAAGAAATATTATTGTACCCATTTTACAGATTTGAAAACAGAGGCTCACATTTCAGAGTTTCATCCTAATGAAAGTAGGATGTGACAGGGGAGGAATTCTGCCTTGCCCCCGCCCAAGGCCTGGTAGCTCCTCATGCTGGGGTGCATGGTGAGTGGGTGCACCACTCATCTGTGTGTACCTGGCAGGAGCTGTCAATTCAGTTCACATCACTCAAGTTGAATGGATGTAAAACACAAACAGAAATACCAACCAATTACGCTGTTTTCAAACTACTCAGCTCTAGGAGAATGGAATGAGTAAATGGAAGAGCAGCAACTCTGAGTTACATTTCTCAATACACTGGGGCTCCTGATGGCACAGCAGCAGCTTGCTAGAGCTTGGTAAAGAGACTCGGGC
Source organism: Cacajao melanocephalus (assembly GCA_963573385.1). Lineage (NCBI taxonomy): Eukaryota > Metazoa > Chordata > Mammalia > Primates > Pitheciidae > Cacajao > Cacajao melanocephalus. The sequence goes on along the minus strand of CAUYLG010031737.1, from coordinate 83,916 downwards.
CTGGTACATGAAGGGCAATTACTTGGCCATGACATTGTAGGAAAAGACTTCTATGGGTGTTGAAAAGATAAGGCAAGGACAAGAAGAGTTGAAAAGGAGCTGCTCCAAAGCCAGCTGGCGGCAGATAGAGGCAGCCACATGTGGCTTAGGTAGCCTGCTATTGTAATTTTCTCTGCAACTAAAGAATTTGTAACGGGTTTGGAGGTAGCAAAGGGCAGAATCTGGCTTCAAGGTGACAGGGTTTGCATAGAAATGGCCTTCTTGAGCAAAAGTAGAGATTTCTACGTGTCATTTTGTAGAGTTGTGACACCCATGTGTTAGTTGGCTTGGGCTGTCATAACATAATATCACATATTGTGTGGCTTAAACAACAGAAATTTATTTTCCTATGATTCTGGAGGTTGGAAGTCCAAGATCAAGGTGATGGCAGAGTTGGTTTCCTCTGAGGCCTCTCTCCTTGATTTTCGGATGGGCATCCTCTTGCTATCTCTTCACATGACTGTCCCTCTGTGCATGGGTGTCCCTGGTGTCTTTCTTATAATGACACCAGTTCTATTGGACTGAGGTGCACCCATACGACCCCATTTAACCTTATTTATATATTGTAAAGCCCTAACGCCAAATACAGTCACATCCTAAGGTAATGTGGATTAAGGCTTCAATATATAAATTCTGGGGCAATCAAGTTTAGCCCATAAAATCTCTTTTTGGATGCTTGATTCTGTTTATTTGGCATCATGCCTTCCTTTTCCTAAAGAACTTCATGAATAAGATTACTTTGTAAGTGAAAGGAACAAACTGATTTTTATTAAAAATTATTTTGAGACTCTCATGACAAATTATGAAGTAACTGAAGATTTTCCTGGAGCTTCTACAAAATCCTGGCTGAGAATCCCTGCTTTCTGGACAGTTGAGAAGGAAATACACTTAGCACAGCTGTTAGAGGAGATATAGTTGCAACCGCTGAGTGCTTATTATCTGCCAACTTAAATATATTGCCCAAGGGAATAACAAATATTCTAGTATTCTTGTTAAGTATATTGTCTAAGGTCACACAGCTCTTAAACAACAGCTTCAGGATTTGAACCTGGAATCCATCTGACTCCTAAGTCCAGATGCTGTTCACCACATTAGGTTGAAGCATGGCTAGTGTTCATAACATGCAACTATGTCTCCATAACTTTTGCTAATCAATGTTCTTGTGTGTGCAAACCTTACAAGGCAGCCATTCACCACAAGCCTTACTAGATGGCTTCCTATAATAAGGGTAGTACTCTCTGTTTTGGAAGTCATTTGTAATTTTGTTGCTGGGCCCTGCTCTCCAGCCCCAGAGGGATCTCATAACCTAGATCATGCCGATGATGAGTATCTCCATGAGTGTAGTGGCTGGTCCACTGGGGAGGATCAGGTAGGCAAGCTGGTCCCAGCTGAGTCCTTCTTGAGGATTTTAAAAACTGAAAGTAGGAGAGAAAAATTCTCTTTCTTCTGGGGAGCGGGATGCAGGTGGGTGAGTAGGCAGAGCTGTTGGGATGTGGATCCAGGGATCCTGGAAGTCCTGCCCTCCACCATATAAAGATACATCATGCAGAAGGAGAGAAAGGAGCCAGTACACAGAGAAGCAGAGGCAGGAGATGGAGAAAGATAATCTGGAGAGTGTGAAGGTCCCTGGGTCCAGCTGTTGTCAAAGTCAAGTTCTACTGTGTTGTTTATCTTTCTTTCTTGCTTCTGTTAAAAGATGAACACTCAATGAAAAATCACCAAACATCTGAGGAAAGCCATAAAAATGAAATAAACAAAACAAACAAGTTCTTAAACCCAAGGAAACATAGAGAGTAGAGCCATCAGTGTGGGCTGGGTTTTTGTCACTTGGAACTGGAAACGCTGACTACAATGCTGACCTCTGAGCAGAACCATGTGAAGGGCAGCTGTGATAATGCTGGGATATGCAATCAGGTGGCTGAGTTTGAGTTTGGCTCTGATATTGTATCAACTGCATGATTTTGGGGAAGACCACAATTTCTCAGAATTTTATTTAGTTGTAAAATAAAGATAATATTACATGTTCTGTCTACCATTTAGAGTTTTTTTCAAGACAAATTGAGGTAAAGTGTGTTAGAGAAAAATGTTACAAAATTTTAAGCATGAAGTGAGTAAGCAGTGACTGTCCTGAGACTGCAGTGGGAAGCTGCCTTTCTGGCCACATGTGAAAACCTCTGCCAGAGAAGATGAACACTCAATGAAAAATTGCCAGAAATCTGAGGAAAGCTGTTAAAACAAAACAAACATGTTCTCACACAAGGGAGCATAGATAGTAGAGCCATCAGCACAGGACTTTAAAAGAAAAGCAATTATATTTAATATCCTTAAATAATATCCTTAAAGAGATAAAAGAGAGCATTATATGCATGAAACAAGAATAGGAAATTATAAAACAGGTGTTTTTTTTTTTTTTCGGGGTCTCACTCTGTTGCTTAGCCTGGAGTGCAGTGAATGGCATAATCATAGCTCACTGCAGCTTTGAACCGCTAGACAATCCTCCCACCTTAGCTTCCCAAAGAGCTAGGACTACTGGCACGTGCTATGACGCTCAGCTAATTAAAATTTCTTTTGTGTGTGCGTAGAAATAGGATCTTGCTATGCTGCCCAGGCTAGACTTAAACTTCTGGTTTCAAGTGATCCTTCTGCCTCAGCCTCCCAAACTGCTGAGATTACAGGCATGAACCACTGCACCCAGCCAAAATTATTTTATACAAGACCAATGAGAGAGCTTAAAGATGAACCATATGATTACTAAGGAACAGAATGGAGTCAATCAAATATTTATTAACACCCTGCCAGGTGCTCTCTGCTATCTGATGCAGGGGATACAATAATGGGCAAAACCAGACACAGCCTCTGGAGTCACACACTCACTAATAAATAAGAAAGGAATTTGTAAAATAACCACGCCAACCAATTTCAGACTGGGCGTGATGATGAGATACCCTGCGATGAGTGGGGCTAAGGGTTTTACCTAATTGAGGGGGTCAGGCAGAGCTTCCCTAAGGGAGTACCAACTGAGTTGAGATCTCAAGGATGAGTCGGAATTAGCCAAGTGAAAAGGGAGAGTGGGTTCCAGGTAGAAGGGGCAGAATACGTAAATGTGCAAATCTAAGAGAATGCAGCAAGGCTGTGGTAGGTGGGCCAGAAAGAGTGAGGGGGAGCCTTAGAGAGTCTGAGGTTGAGGAAGGGGTAAAGCAGGGAAAGATCATGTCAACAAGAAGCCATTATAAGTTTGGACTTTAAGCCAACTTTTGTTAGGAAGGTAGGAAAATTCTCTTCTTGCAAAAAGATATTTAAAACCCTCCTATCCAGTATTCAGAATGCTTTTCCTCAGACAGAAAATGCAAACTTCAGGTCCTAGAAGGAGAGTTTTATTATCACAGAGCTCACGGTCAGCATTTTGCTGAGCACAAGAGGAAGTGAAACTGCCCATGGAAATCAAGTGATAATAAAACCAAGAGATGGGGCCCCTGGGGACCGCAGGTGGCCATTATGCCGGTTGAGGCTGGGACAGCCCCTGTGATCCATGTGCATGCTGAGATTAAACAGAACTCAGGCAGTGGGGAGGGGAAAACAAGGTGGCAGCCTCAGAAAGAAGTAGATATGGCATGAAGAAGGAGGGAGAGAGCAACGGAGGAAGATAGAGACAGAGAGAGGGAGGAGGAGAGGGCACACACTTAGTTCATGATGCCTTTGAGTTCTCTATTCCAGTTCCTGTGAGGCCTTGCTGAGCTAGTGTTCTACTTCTTGGGTTTCCATGAACTTCCTTTTAAGGTTCCACTTACATTTTTACAGATAATCCCTTTTTAATCTCCTGAGAAAAGAAAGAAAATGAAATAAAATGATAACTATTTTCTACTTAAAGACTGCCGTATTCACAGGGAATAAGTAAAGGCTGAGATTTAGTAACAGTGTTCTTGTAATAAGAGGCTTGACACTCTAGCCTGACAGCACCGGGTAAGAGCAGAAGAACATTTTTCCTGGACCATTATCATTCCCTTAGCTGGTGGAATAAAGGTTATTGCCACATCCCTAAAGAAGAGCAACTGAAGATTTCTAATAATTCTATAACCTGTATAGTCAGATGCATATCAATATTTTGGTACTCTGATTTTTATACAAAATATAAGTTTAGCCATTCTTAACTTCTTAATATCTTTTCCATAAAGACACTAAAATAATGTTTTGAAGTATTACTGTAGACTAGCACTTCCCAAATAGTATTCCTTGAAAGACTATCGTCTCTAGATATATAACTGTACATTGTGATAAAAGATTAGTTGGTTGAAAAAATTGGAAAAGACTCTTGGAGATTCAAAATGCACATTTGTATATTAAAGGCTCCGAGAAGTCCTTCAGTGAAGAAGCTTATTGAACTTTAACCCAGCATGCCCAAAATTCATTTAACTATAAAACCTTTTTTGTTTGTTTTTTTGAGACGGAGTCTCACTCTGTCGCCCAGACTGGAGTGCAGTGGCATGATCTTGCCTCACTGTAACCTCCATCTCCTGGGCTCAAGCAATTCTCCTGCCTCAGCCTCCCAAGTAGCTGGGATTACAGGCGCCTGCCACCATGTCCGGCTAATTTTTGTAATTTTAGTAGAGATAGGGTTTCACCATGTTGGCCAGACTGGTCTCAAACTTCTGACCTCAAGTGATCCAGCCTCCTCGGCCTCCCAAGGTGCTGGGGTTACAGACATGAGCCACTGCATCTGGCCTAACTATGAAACCTTTCTTAAATGAGCATCTATTAAAATCCTTCTAGACACATATAATATGGGGAATAGAGCTTAGGAAACACTGTTATTATTCTAAGAATGTTCATGTTGGCTATGGTATGGTACAGTTGGTGTCACTGCAGGAGGGAATGAGAATAAGGCTTGAAAAGAAAAAGTTGATTGTAGAGAGGAGGTCACCACAGGTCACACTGGGCCACAGGAGAAGCACCAGGTTTGGGTCAGGTGGCAGAAGACAGAAGTGTGGGGAGAGCCTGAGCCAGAGCTGGGGTTTCTGCAGGAAATGTGAGGTAGGGCAGAGTGGACAGGGTAGGTTTGGCTAGTCTGAATAATTCTGGTGGGCTTTGAGCTGTAAGAGTGGCCTCTAGTTGCTTGAGATGATTAAGGCAGAGGAAATACTGGCTTGATGTGTGAGAGTTAGAGAAGGAGGTGATTGAGGCTGGAGACATGGGGTTGGTTTGTTTGTATGTAAGAAACATATTCCAGGCTGAGCCTTTTACTGAGGCTAAGAAGGGACTGGCCTGGAATGAGTAGTCTCTCCTCGGTCAGAAAGATTTTTTAAGATGTTAAAACATCATAAAATATAAAAAATACAAAACACAATCAATACAGTTATATGGGAATATTTTGGATGAGTGTACCTTGATTGACTTCTAAAGTCTAGATTTTGGAAACCAAAGTGGGCAAAACCCAAGTGAGGTGAGCAATTCCTCATTAAAAAACTTCGTATTGTATCAATTACAGTCTAGTTAGAAAAAGAAACCAACCTAGGTATTTCAAACAGAGGATATTTAATACAGGCAATAGGTTACAAAGACCTTCGACAGTCAAGGACCAAAAAAGGGAAATTAAAGTGAATCAGAGATTATCTAGAGCTAGAGGAACAAAAGAATGGTGATAGGGTTTCCAGAACCTAAGATCATAAAAAGTGGATTATAGCCTCAAAAGCAGTGATGGTGGTGACGTGTGCATGTAGTCCCAGCTACTTGGGAGGCTGAGATGTGAGGATCACTAGAGCCTGGGGAGGTTGAGGCTGCAGTGAGTCATGATTGCACCATTGCACTCCAGTCTGGGTGACAGGCCAAGACCCTGTCTTGAAAAAAGGTAAAAAGCTGAGATGATGGAAGAAACATTATCTGAAGAAGAAAGAAGCAGGAGAAGAGAGAGAGAGAGACAGAGAGTGAGAAAGAGAATGAGAGAGAGAGAGAGAGGAACAAAGACATCTCCCTTCCTCTCTTGTCTTGATTGTCCTGCTAGTTAGACAAAACTTAACTGGAAACCACTGCCAAAGAGACCTGGGAAACACAGTTTTCAGACTTCCAGCCTCATTACTATAAAGGGAAGTTAGGGGACCATGCTTAACAAAGCTCAGGCTTTGTGTGGGGCAGTTTTTTAAAGAGCTACATATTACTAGTTATTATTATTGGGCTATTGTTGAAGTCTTAATGGACCTGCCAAACAATCATTTTGATTTATACTCTCTTCTAAATTACTTAGTAGTTTGACTAATCAATGTGATCATTTAAGGCCAACATGCCCTAAGGGAAAACATGTGTAAATAAGTTTTTTTGAATTATTCAAATAAAAGAAAATTCTAATTGAAAACGAAGCTTCTAGCAGTGAAACTTGTCATAGAAAAAAGCAAACAAACAAAAAAACAAAACCGCACCTGAAAAGAACCTGAGTGTTTAATAACAGGTGATGAGCTAAGATAATTATAGTATGTTACTTAGACTCTTATGTATTTATTACACATAATAAATGTTGGTGTTATGCAAGAAAGCCCATTCTTTTAAACAATATATGTAGAGCACCTAGCATGTGCCAGGCACCATAATTAATTATAGGCATAAAAACACAAATGGGACCTTTGGCCTCTGTTCTTATGGTTCCTGTAATTCCATGGAGGAGATAGCCTTAAAACATGAAAAAGGGTTTACAACTTACCTAAGAAATTAGCATGGCAAGTTTTTATGTATACAGATTTTCTATAATGAATATGTATTATATGTATAATAAAAATAGTAAATTCTTATAATATAGTTTTTATAACTATGTAAAATATGCAATTATTAGTAGAGAACACAAAAGAATGAAAATAATTGTTAGGATAATCCTATTATGACATTTAGTTTTATTTCAACTTGGCCAGGCTATAGTCCCAATGATTTAGTTAAACATAAATCTACATGTCACTGTGTAGGTATTTTGTAGATGTGGTTGACATCTTCCATCAGTTGACCTCATGTAAAGGAGATGCCCCTGGGTAATGTGGGTGGACCTCATCTAATCAGCTGGAAGGCCTTAAGAGAAGACACTGAGGTTTCCTGAATAAGAAATTCTGCCTCAAAACTGTAACATCAGCAGTAGTCACAATAGCAAAGACATGGGATCAACCCAGGTGCCCACCAATGGTGGATTGAATAAAGAAAATGTGGTACATATATACCATGAAATACTACACAGCCATAAAAAAGAATGAAATCATGTTCTTTGCAGCAACATGGATGAAGATGAAGGCCATTATCCTAAGTGAATTAATGCAGAAACAGAAGACAAAATATCACATATAATCACTTATATGCAAGAGCTAAACATGGGGTACACATAGACATAAAGATGGGACTCCAAAGGGGGAAGCTGGGAGGGGGACAAGGATTGAGAAACTTCCTATTGGGTACTATGTTCACTGTCTGAGTGATGGGATCAATAGAAGCCCAAACCTCAGCAACAGGCAGTATACTCTTGTAACAAAGCTGCACATGTAACCCATGAATCTAAAATTTTTTTTACAAAGACTGCAACATCAGCTCCTGTTGCAGCCCGCTGGTCTGCCATCGGATTTTGGACTTGGCAGCCCCTACAACTGTGTGAGCCAATTCCTTAAAATAAACATCTTTATTTCATATGTATATGTATATATTACTGTATATATTACACACACACACACCCTTACCTCCTGTTGGTTCTGTTTCTTTGGATAACCCGACTGATACAGTTACTACATTATTCTTTTAAATAGCCCTTAATTTAATGTCGGTTTAATTATGTATAATTTCTTTATAGGATCTTCTGCCTTTATGAGCACCTTTGACTATATTTTCTCAGTCTTCCAACAACTTCTGCCCACCATTGGGCCACAGAGTCCCAAAGCCAGATTCTGTAAAGGCAGAATCTAATGGAGACAAGGGCCAGAGTATCTTAGTTTGCACATTTCCTTTTTCCCCTCCAAACTGGCTACTGAGCAAGGCCAATGGTGGCTCTCAGCTCAAGGTCAGAACAGCTCTGTGCATGCCTGGACTCCATCAGCCCTTTGCTGGATCCCAGAGAGCTGTGCTACCATCAAGGGACAGTGGTCCATTGAGGGCAGTATTTTTAGACAACCCAGGGCAGTTTGGCTAAGACTAGCACAAAAGTCCCAGGAGCCCTGGGTGGTGTGCCACTCCCAGCATTCTTCAACCCCCACCTCATCTAGAAGGGGACTGGACAGTGAGCTCTTACTGTTCCACTCTCCAGTCCGAAGCATGGTCTGTATTTCTTCAGAGGTGGCATTGTCAAATAAATGCAGGTTCTGGGAACAGAACCTTGGGCTGTAATCTCAGCGTAGCCACTTTCTAACTGTGTGACTACATCCAATTTATTTAACCATGCTGTGACTCTGTTTCTCATCTGTAAAGTGGAAATATCTATTCAACCAAACTTGCAGGGTTGTGGTGAAGATGTCAAATATAATGTGTAATTTTCTAGCACATAGTAGGGGAATTCCACAAATCATAATCACTATGATGATTATATCTTTGAGGGTAAGGATGAATTTTGGAAAAGCCTTTGGACACATTTCCTAAGAAGTGGAGACCGTACTCACCTCCCACATCCAGCTAAGGATAAAGAAGTGATACTTGCAAAGCACACTGAACCCTGAGAAGATGCCGGGATTACACTGTCATTTAACATTGCCACCATGTTAGTTAATAACATATTGACCAACTCTACAAATAGCAGAGAAAATTTACTATCACTCAGATATTCTGTTTTTGCAGCTCTGTTCTGCTCCCAGAAAGTATGCAGAGAGTAAACAGCTTTTTACCTTCCTGTCTTCCCTCATTCCTTCCTTCCTTCCTTCCTCCCTACCTCCCTCCCTCCCCCCTTCTTCTTCCTTTTTCTTCCTTCCTTTCTTTCTTCCTTCCTTTCTTTCTTTCTTTCTTTTTCTTTCTTCCTTTCTTTCTTTCTTTCTTTCTTTTTCTTTCTTTCTATTTGGGAGTGGGAACATTTTTAATGTATTTAAGCTGGATTTCATTAAAATATGTTTTCTCAGCTGTGTGAAGGGCCATGAAGGAATGGGAAAAGGAGTAAAATGTGACAAAACTATGTCAAAAGGAGTTAGAAAAACATTTCATGAACAAAGAGAACTAATTAACTCAAACATATGGTTCATTTCACTCTGGTAAGAGCTAATTGCGTTTTATGCACTCCAACTGTTAAAAGTACTGTGGGATGGTTATTCATGTGAACGTAAATAGAAAAACAGAAAGAATTGAAATTAAAATGCATACTGTTTGTTACTTAATAAAATCCTGTCCTTCTAGCTAACAAAGTATTCCAGTATATTAAATTTTCTGGTTAATTTGAAATGCTTATTTGAAAATCTTCCTAAGGTATGTTAATCTTTATTTTATCTTAATTAAAGTACTATGGCAAATACACTAATTATGTGTGATGTTCTTTCAGTGTTTTCAAATATCAGCAGTTAACAAGTAGTTACTGCTTAATTCTGTTAAGTTTTATGCTAAGTGTGCAGAAAAAATATACTAAATCTTTTGTTTTCTCAAGGAATCTCTGTAAGTGTATTATTTTGTATATTTTAAAAATTTTTGTGAACCACTATCTCAAGTGTATATTTTAGAACATAAGAGAGGATACTTGAGTTTTTATTGAGATCTACACATCCGTACAATCTCTACTTAACACAAAATATTTAAAATTGAAAATAATTCTTTCAAGGCAAAACTTTAAGAAGCAGAAACATTTTTAAAATGAAAATTTTTTAAGTTAGAAATTAAAAATTTTTTAAAAATATTTTATTCTTTCCCAAAGTAAATATTTTGTTTTATAATGATATTTACTAGATGACACATTGTCGAAATCTAAATATATGTGTCTCCGGCTATCATCCTAAGTTCTAGTAGTGAATAAAGGAAATCTACTTTTTATTCTCTTAAGGGGTGAGTTTTGCCTTACATGTCTGCCAGAGGCTCCTTACTCCATGAGCTTCTCAAATTGTTAGTTATACCTTATCCCATGATCAGTGGTTTCAGACTTGAGTGTACGTCAGAATCTCCCAAAGTTTCTGATTTAGCAGGTCTCAGGTGGGACCGGCGAGCCTGCATTCTAACAGGTGGCAGGTGATACTGATGTTGCTCGTCCAGTAAATACACTTTTAGAGGCTCTGTACTTGAGGGAATTTTCTCTGAAAGTACGAACTCTGATCAGCAGCATATTCTCAGAGCTCTCAGTACTAACCATGTAAGTGTGGTATAGACAGTTCAGCATTTAATTATACATTTTAAAATTATTCTCAAATCTTATTTAATATCAAAATTCAGTAAAGATAAAAATTTATTTTTAATTGTCCGGAGTTTCAGGTCCTCTGCCCCTTATGCCATTTAGATAGTAAGCAGGTATGTTAGAAATATAAGAAATGTACAAAGGAGTTTTGAATTCACCAGGACCTCATTGATGTATTATGTTATTTGGATGATTTGTTTTTAGGTCACACTTTTATATTCTGAAAATAAATGAAAAAATAAAACATTAATTCAAGAAAATCATTTTGGGACAAAAAGCTGAAAACATCAAATCCAATCCTACTTCTACCAATAGTTGTATGACTGAGCAACATGAAAGTATCATCAGTCTGTACCAATGTGGGTGTGTGTTTTTTTTTTAAAGTTATTATCATACAGTTTAAAACCTACTTCTAAAATTGGACCTCATTTAATCCAATAGGTCTAATCTTAGGAGTAGGTTTTAAGTTGTACAATAATAACTTAAAAATAAAATACCCACATTATTTTCTTACCTACCGATGATACTGCATGTTATGCTGGACCATACAATGGTTTGTGCACAGAAAAAGAGTAAAGATTTCAAGCCCTATCTCTAACAAAGGGCTAGTTTATATGCCATCCCAAAACAAAATAGCATGAGAAAAAAACCAGGATGCCATACCTTTGCAGAAGAACTTGTGCACCCCTGCATGCCTGTATTCCTTATGTATCGTGCTATATGCCTAGATAATGATAACTAGTGTTTCATTGTGGGTTTTCAATGTACTTGTATCCAAGAATCAAATCTCTCAACTATATATGTACTATCTATAACATTATAAAAATATTAAATATCATTAAAGAGTAATCTATAATTTAAATAAACATATTATGCTGAGGACAAGAAGAAAAGGTTTTATCCACAGATTTTAATATACACCACAATGTGTCTTTACTTCTGTAGAATTAATGAATATACACCACTTTTTATTATCCATTTCTTTTATTGATTTAACAAGTAGGGATTCTAAATTGGACTTTGAAGAGTTATTTATTTTCTCTTCTTTAATAAAAGAGTTACATTTCAGTACTTTTTATTTCCCTTAATAATGTTAATGCTCATGGCATTTAATAAATCTTATAAATTAGTATAAAACTGTATTATCCACACTTCTGTATTTTTATGAGTTTAACCTGCCTGTTGTATGTGCTCGGAGAATATATTAGTATCACAGTTCTTTTAAAACACTTCAGAATAATTTTTGTTTACTTTAACATAGTAGTAGTAAGCTGGAACTAAAGTCTGTTTTAGCATTTAAATTTTATATTGGGGTTTATAATCTCTCTGTGGACCATAAATCCATTTTTCTTTGATCAACATAAACGTTAAAAAACAAAAACAAAAAAACAGCAGCAGCATACGTAAAAGCAAATAAACCTACAAAAACCCCCGCCTGTCATTGTCACGATTCTATTTTGTCCTCTCAGCACATTTGCTGCATTTTTTTTTTCATGTAATGAAGAGGAACCAGTGTGTTAATTACAAAACCATCAGGAATGTATAAACATGCTTTTTACTACTTCTTCACTCCTTTGATCCAATTGAAAATGGTAGCTCTTAAAAGAGCCCAAGTCCTGTCCTCTCCTCCCTGGATAAGCTGAGCTTCACCACTCACTCCACCTTCTACACCAACTGCTGGTCCCTGGGCTCTGTCGAGACTCCCACGTATGCTGCCCGGCTGTCTGCAGCATGGCCAGCATCTGTGCAGGCGCAGGGGGCTCTGGTTCCCCAATCTCCATGTTCTGCTCCACCAGCTTCCAGTGCAGCAGCTTCCAGTGCAGAGGCCTGACCATGGGATGGCCAGGGGTCTGGCAAGAATGGGAGGCATCCAGAACGAGAAGACCACCCAAAGCCTGAATGACTGCCTGGCCTCCTACCTAAGAAGGAATTTGTGGATCGAAACCGGAACCTGAAGAGCAAAATCTGAGAGCACCTGGAGTAGAAGGGACCCCAAGTCAGAGACTGGAGTCATTAATTCAAGACCAGCGAGGACCTGAGGGCTCAGATCTTCGCAAGTACTGTGGGCATTGCATGCATCGTTCTGCAGATTGACAATTCTTGTCTTGCTCCTGATGACTTTAGAGTTAAATATTAGACAGAGCTGGCCATGCGCCAGTCTGTGGAGAGCAACATCCATTGGCTGTGCCACAAGGTCACTGATGACACCAGTGTCATTCGGCTGCAGTTGGAGACAGAGATCGAGGCTCTCAAGGAGAAGCTGATCTTCATGAAGAAGAACCACGAAGAGGAAGTAAAAGGCCTACAAGCCCAGATTGCCAGCTCTGGGTTGACCATGGAGGTAGATGCCCCCAAATCTCAGGACCTCACCAAGAACATGGTAGACATCCAGGCCCAATATGATGAGGTGGCTCAGAAGAACTCAGATGAGCTGGACAAGTAATGGACTCAGCAGATTAAGGAGAGCACCACAGTGATCACCACACAGTCCACCAAGGTTTGAGCTGCTGAGATGACGCTCACGGAGCTGAGACAGTCCAATCTTGGATATCGACCAGGACTCCATGAGAAACCTGAAGGCCAGCTTGGAGAACAGCCTGAGGGAGGTGGAGGCCCGCTATCCCCTGCAGATGGAGTAGCTCAACAGGATGCTGCTGCACCTGGAGTCAGAGCTGACACAGACCTGGGCAGATGGACAGCACCAGGCCCAGGAGTAGGAGGCCTTGCTGAACATCAAGGTTAAGCTGGAGACTGAGATCGCCACCTACCACCGCCTGCTGACAGAGGGCAAGGACTTCAGTCTTGGTGATGCCCTGGACAGCAGCTACTCCATGCAAACCATCCAAAAGACCACCACCCACCAGACAGTGTATTGCAAAGTGGTATTGGAGACCAATGACACCAAAGTTCTGAGACATTAAGCCAGCAGAAGCAGGAGACCCTTTGAGGAGCAGGAAGCCAATGAAAAGTTCAGAGGTTAAAAAGAAAAAGAAAAGGTAACTCTTGATCTTTTTGGTGTCTCAAAGGGACAGCTAAGTATTCAGCAGGTAAACATAAGTGCAAATGGGTTTACAGAATAGATTTGCACATGAACAGTGCCCTCTTTACTACTTGTATACATATAAGAAAATTTCTTAATTTCTCTGTTTTTTCATCTGTAAAGTGTAAATATTTTCTAAAGTACAGCTGACACTTGAATAATGTGGGGGATGAGGTGCCTGCACATGCAGTTGAAAATTCATGTATAACTTTTTTTTTTTGAGATGGAGTCTGGCTCTGTTGCCCAGACGATTGCAGTGGCACAATCTTGGCTCACTATAACCTCTGTCTGCCGAGCTCAAGCAATTTTCCTGCCTCAGCCTCTCGAGTAGCTGAGATTACAGGCATGGGCCACCATGCCCCTCTAATTTTTGCTTTTAGTAGAGATAGGGTTTCGCCTTTTGGCCAGGCTGGTCTCGAACTCCTAACCTCAGATGATTCACCCACCTCAGCCTCCCGAAGTGCTGGGATTACAGGCATGAGCCACTTCACTGGGCCCCATGTGTAACTTTTGACATCCGCAAAACTCAGCTACCAATAGCCTACCGCTGACTAGAAGCCTTACTGAAAACATCAAGAGTCAACTAACACATATTTTGTATGTTGCATGTATTATATACTCTATCCTTACAATAAAATAAGCTAGAGAAAAGAAAATGTCTTTAAGAAAATCATGAGAAGAAAAAACACATTTACAGTGCTGTACTGTATTTGTTGATACCACAATTTTATGTTTGTTAGAAGATGAATCATCTGTCTGAAATGGCAGGCAACCACAGCTGCAGATCTCAATCTGCAGTACGTATCAAGTAATTCAACTTTTGCTTGTAATGGCATGACTTTTCTCTCCTTCCTGGGAGCACACCCAGCATCACTAGTGGCACTTCGTATGGGTCCTCTGGTGTTATTCAAAGTTTACACTAACACACTAAATGTGATGAAAAATGCACAAGAACCATGAGAGATCACTTTAACTGCATTGTGCAATTTACTGGTGAGACGAGCTGCCCACACAGAGATGATTAGTGTCACACAGCATTTGAGCAGATACTCACAACACTTAAAGTCACAGGTGGTGACAATAAAATTATGACAGTAGTACAGTATGTAAGACAGTTAATGTTACCCACTTATGGTTGAATATTGCATCTTTACATTTGTCTGGAGTTCTCTCAAATGTGAATGTTATCATGTAGGGTCTCTAAGTGCTTACCTAAGTTTTGATAAATTTTAACTTTTTATAATAGATTTGTATATATTTTCTGGCAGTCAATGACAAAATAGACTAGTCTTAGGTTGGTGCAAAAGTAATTGTACCAGCCTAATACTTACATATATCTTATGCACTTCATGACATATCTAGCATTTTTCTTAATGTTTTTGATGTTTCTAGATTGCACAGTTCACCTTCAAGGTTTTTCAAATTGTCACCAATCTCTAAAAATTTTTCCAACATATTTATTGAAAAAAATCATTATCAGTGGATGCATACAGTTCAAACTTAACACGTACAGTTCATCTGTACCTGTTAAGACAAGTTTTAAGCATAACTTCTCAACTCTGCTTCTCTAATGAGGCAGTATCTGCCACTGCATTATTGTGCTCCACAGTACTCTTGTACAAAGCACTCCCACTGATGTTGTCAAACTGTATTGTAAAGATGTATTTCCTACCCACTTAGCTCTAAAAACAACAGCAAAAACATTTAAGGGTAGGGTCAGTGTTTAATTCTTCATAACTCTACCACCTAGCTCCCAGCACTTAGAACATGCCGACTCAAGGAAGACACTAAATATTTATTTAATGAGTAAAACAACATTTGATGATAAAATTTGTAACTTTTACTAATTTGTAGTAGATGCAGTTTTGTTATTCAGAATCTTGTAAAGCATTGTTAAAGAGTCATTGGCGTGGTCAGTGTGGTGTTACAACAGAATCAGGAATGTATGGTAAAGGGGAGTGACCATCCCATGTCTAGAAATTAATTTTGAATTAATGGATATAATAAACTAGACATGATGTGATTTTTGTTCTCCCTGAAATACCATTATGGCACTTAGTGTAATCTCATTTCTATATTTAGTAACATAATTGTGTGGCTTGGCCAGGAAGAATGTGATTTTAGAATGCCTAAAGTATATGTATGGAGAAAATCTTGGAAGAATCTACATTGCCAACTAAGCTTTTCTTCTGTCCTGTAAATTGATATAGGGAAACGTGTTTTTGTTTCCAGAAAGTAAGAGTCAAAATGGCAAATTAGCCGTGATTAATGAACAAAATCAAAATATTTGATAATCTTTTATTTAAAGAGCTTATACTAGTAGAAATATGTCTACAATTGATATGTTTAATGGACAGGGCTTTAAAGAAATGTTTTATCTACATGTAAGGAAACATCTTTATTTGAAATGATTATTTTCCAATTGGAGTAAGATATGAAAATAGAATTGTTGCTCCTCTCCAGTGATGCCAGGTCCATGTTGATATTGATTAAATTGTATTGTGCTTAATGAATTAAAATGATCAAGACACTCTAAAGTTACTATGCAATCTTTGCTGGCTTAAATTCAAATCTTGATCCACCCACCAAGTTTCATCATTTCAGTAGATTAGAAATAGAAACCAACTTTTGACTTACAAATTGAATTCATGTCAGCATTAACCAGTTATTTTAATCTGGAAAACATATATCACATTAACTAAAAGGCAGTGACTCTAAGTAAAATTAATGATAATAGCTAATACCTCTATATTAATTTACATAAGTGCAAAGCTCCTCAATGTCATCTCTTAAGTGTCAGAGCTGGATTCAAACTAAGTCTCCTGATTCTAAATTCTTTGCTATTTTCACACTATAATATTGCTCGCTCTAACAAACTTGGTCTTTTGTGTCCCTGCACCTCTCTTTATGTGATTTTTTTGCCCTGTTTGTGCCTCTTCCCAAATCATTTTTAATATATATACTGTTGTGATGCCCAGCCAGTTCTGTACAGATGCTGGCTTCAGATTTTACCTGGACTGTTCATTCCTTCGCTTCCTTCCATTCTTAGCAATGTGACAATGAATAAATCATTAAATGGATAATCTGATAAATTAACCACTACTAAATTGCCAAATTCCATGAAATTAATTCATAGCAATCAATCATGTCGATATTGAGATTTTTAGTAGCAGTAGTGTAGGCTTTTTTGGTTACCACAGTCTGTCTTTAGACAAATCTTGAATTACACTGTATAGATAAAGGAGACCTTTCAGAATTGTGCAAGTCAATGAATCCCTCCGTGCAATGTTAGAATTTTTCCATTCTTGTTGTTAGTTACCATTATCAGAGGTTACATGACTATACTCATATTTTTCAGCTGTCTAAGATGCTTAATAGGTAGCATATCATCAAACCAAAATATATTTCTACACAGCAAAAATAAAGAAAGACTATCATCTATTGAGCACAGATGAAAATGTGTAGCTCCACACAACATCAATACCCAACAATGTAAGGAAACAGAGTTTCTGATTTCTGGCATATCTTGGTCATGCCAAATTGACCATTTTTTAAAAAATGAATCATCATACTGATTTTTTGACATAGAAGGACAAGCTAGACAGTATTTCTAAAATAAAATTTTTCATTCTTTTCATTTTATCACCCAAAAAAATAAAGGAAACAATAAAATCCCAAATAAGCCAAAGATGCTGCATGCTCTGATTAAGAATTTTTGTCATTTTTTAGGTTCTCCAATAATTCAGTACAAAATAATTTGCACATATTTTACATCAGAACAATCCTCTCCCTATCAGTTTTATTCATACCTAAGAATCATTTGTTTATCCCTAGTATTTTCCAAAGAGATTAAATGATAGCAAATATTAGTGTGTCTAGGCTCATTCCAACATGAAGACTGCTGTCTTGAGTTTCAGGACAAATAAATGGCTAGGAAGATGAGACAGTGCATAAAATAGCAGGTTACATTTCAACTGTCCTAATAGGTATGTAATGGTATTTCATTATGGTTTTAATTTCCATTGAACTGTTTAAACTTTTTGTCCATTTTTGAGTTATTTTCTTATTACTAAATGGCTATAAAGAGAGAAGCAGATGGTGTGCCTCAGAATACTCCAAATAATAAAGAACCTACTATTTTGTGTGGACCCCTGAAACCTGGACTTAAAACATGTTATAAGCAGAACACTCCTGTGTACGGCTCTTTTATTATTAGACTGTAAAAGAATTAGGCCTTCCGGACAAGAGGAAGGTGAGTTCTTAAATTATGTTGATACTTTTTTGTCAAAATCCTGAGCTGAGTTAAAAGACATGTAAATTAAAGTTGACAAAAATATAATAAAGAGCCCCAAACAACAGTCAGTGTTTCTTGCTTCCAGGACTTCTTTGGCTTCTCCCTCCTGTTTTCCCTATTGCTTCTGTGGCAGCTCCATCTGCTCCATCTGTTAGGGTCCACTTAACACTGTAGTGCTTGTTGGCTTAAGGAAAAGCATGCCAAACTAAAGGCTTCCAATAAGTGATTTTTCTGCTTAAAATGTAAGGTAATTTGTAGAGCCATCAAAACCCAAATGTGTTTTAACTCGTACATGTGTGTGTACACATATATTATTAGACAATGTATTCTAGAAGCGAAATTGCATGGTTTGTCAAAAAATCGATGATGCCTCTTGAAAAATTGTTAATAAAACATTCAAGAAAATGATTGGAAGACAGGTTAACTACTTAATAACTAACTTCTTTTTAAGTCCACTTTAATTGTGCTTACTTTGCACAATTAGTGTCCCAAAGGTAAACAAGCTACTGTAAGAAAACATTGACCCTAATTGCTGTTTGGGTAGAAAAATAAGTTGTAGTTCACGCTTGCCTGAATTGATTTGCTGAAGTAATACCTCAAGATTTTTTTTTTCAAAATGTGTCATTACTTTGTTCTCAGTGTAATGAGAAATACAGAAGAATGGCTTCCTAAAACTGAAGAAATAAATATTATCACTAAGAGTAAAATCTTTGCATAATAGAAAGAATACTGACTTAGGAATCAGGGCTTTTGAGTTTTGTCACTACCAACGTTACTTTCCATAAGCAATTATAAGTTCTCTAGGTCTCACTGTCCTAAACTGTAAAATGAGGACTTTGGTTTTAATCTCTAAAATACTGTCAAATTCTAAAATTATTTAAACCTACTTTAATTCAATTATGCTTCTATTGAGGAAGATGGTTTACGGACTTCAAACTAACAGGAACAAAGAAAGGTAAGAAATGTATTTTAGGAAAATGCAGATTAAAATTCAGAAATTTTGTCATGGATTTACTCTGATTTCACTAAAGTCTCAGCCTCTTTGCTAATTAAAAATTAAAATTTTCTTAAATCCATGTATTAACAAAATGAGGTGAGAAACAACTTACTGAATGTGCAAGCAATGTCAGTCAAATATGCAGTTTAACTGTAGACTCAAAAAATTTTAGAGCTGTATGCAATCCCAGAGCTCTTTAATTTTACAAATATGTAAAGAGTTAGAGAAGTTGAATGGCTTCTTCTATTTTTTACAGTTTTATTGAAGTATAATTTATATACAATAAGCTTCTGGTTTTATAGAGTATAATTTTATATTTTGATGTATGTATATACTAGTGAAGGCATCAGCAAATAAAGATAATTATCATACTCTTCACCCCAAAAACTTCCTTGTGCCTCTTTGTATCCTCTCTTTTGTCCCTTCCTCCCCTCTTTCTCCATTCCCTGGCAATCACTGACCAGCTTTCTGGTTCTACATATTAGTTTGTCTTTTATGTAATTTTATATAAATGTAAAGATAGAGTGTATATCTTTATTCCATCAGATTCATCATATTGTTACTAGCTGAAGATAGTCTTCTAGTGGATCTGGTATGTCTTGTTTTTTGCATGTCTTAGGAGCAGAGTCATTAACCGCCTTTGTTCTGGATTGTCTTTGCAAGGATGTTTGTATGGGGAACAGATGTGAAAGATATGTCTCCCTCCAGAGCAAAGGGTATATTTATTTACCGTTCAGTATGATAAATATATTGTCTTCCTTCAGGGTAAAGGTTAAGCAGGCTTATTGCCTAATTTTTTTTTTTAAATGAGTGTTTAAACTTGGGATTCTTTTCCGGCATTTTCATATTACCCTGTTGGAATTGGAGCTTAGGGAACCCATGTTATTTCTAGCTACTGCTATGGCATATAAGAAAGTTCTTTGTCTCTGATCCAGGAGACTTGTGTCTTCTGCAAGAATCTATGAAATTGTGACAGACTAACTTGTTAACTTGCATATTGGATAAAATCTCAGATCCTTCACAGTTCTTAACAATTGTTTTATTTTATTACTATTAAGCAATGTTGTGGATATAGCTCAATTTGTTGATCCATTCATCACTCAACAAGCTAACATCACTTGGTAAATTGGTCTGTTCCGAGTTTTGGGGCATTATAAAAAAAAGTTTTTGTGAACATTCACATACAAGTATTTGTATAAACTGTACATTCACTTCTCTTTGGTAAATAACTAGATGTTGAATGGCTGGGTCACATTGAGATATATGGTTATATTTTTAAGAAACTACCATAAGGTTTTATAAAGTAATTGCATTATTTTACATTCCCACTGACATTCTATGGGGTTGCATCACAGTCTCACCAAATATTGGTTTAGTTGGTCTTTTACATTTCAACTGTCCTAATAGGTATGTAATGGTATTTCATTATGGTTTTAATTGCCATTGAACTGTTTAAAGTTTTTGTCCATTTTTGAGTTATTTTCTTATTACTAAATTTTGAGATATTTTGTATATGCTGGATACATAGAAAACTAAAATAAGGAATGTAATTTACAATTATTTTCTTCCAGTCTGTGGTTTGTTTTCACATACTTTCAGAATAGTATTTGAAAAAGAATATTTTAATTTTGATAAAGCAAAATGTATCTCTTTATAAGTGAGTATGCTTTTAATATTGCATTTAAGAAGTCTTTGACTAACAAAGGAAGTAAAGATTTCCTTCTATGCTTTCTTCTATGTTTTATAGTTTTCTGCTTTATATTTAGGTCTATGATCTATATGGAGGTAATTTCTATATATGGTATAAGGAATAGATAGAAGTTCCTTTTTTGCATAGAGGTATCCATTTTTTTCAGCATAATTTCTTGAAAAGATGATTCGTCCCTCACCAAGTTGCCCTTTCATCTTTGTCAGCAATGACCACGTGCATGTGTCTGCTTCTGGACTTTTTTTCTGTTCTGTTGATCCATTTGCCTAACGACAATACTACACTGCCTATGTAGCTTTAAAATAAGTATTGAAATAAGGTAGCATTATTCTGACAATTCTTTTTTGCTTTTCCAAAGTTGTTTTGGCTCTTCTAGATTATTTACATTTTTAATTCACCTTGTGAATTAAAATTTTTTAAATCACCTTGTCAAATTCTACCTACCCTAACACACAAAAAAGGCCTACTGTATTTTAGTAGGTTTGTAATTAATTTACAGACTAATTTACCAAGGATTGATATCTTTAAAATATGAGTCTTGCAATCCAAGAACATGCATTGTCTTCTCTTTATTTAAATATTCCTTAATTTTTCTCAGTAATAATTTACTGTTTCTAGCGTATAGGTCTTATGCATCTTTTGCCAAATTTATCTCTAGGTATTTCATATTTTTGTTGCTGTGTTAAATGGTGACTTCCAAGTTCTATTGATGGCAGAAAATACTATGGCTAAAGTAAGGTATTATATATTATAGAATAGCTAGAAGGGAGGCTTTTGAATGTTCCTACCACAAAGAAATGATAAATGCATGAGTTGATGGATATGCTAACTACCCTGATTTAATCATTAGACAACATAGATGTGTATTGAAATGTCAAATTGTACCCCATACTGTATGTATAGTATGTCAAAATTATAGTATGACAAAAGAGAGCTAATATTGACTGAGTACAGATATATAATTATTTTACTGGTATTTTGCAGCAACTTTAGAACTGAGATCTTGCTACACTTATCTATTTAAGTTAATTCTTATAGAAAACAAAGAGCAAAGTAAGTGTAGACTGTGATATTTATGTAAGCATTCTCACATTAAGGAATGTACAAGACAGTTTCTAAATATTGATAATTAGTGAAAAAAATTTATAAATATAGTCTTTAATACTCAAGGAGTGCTTCTGTAACATTATTTAGAATAAGCATTTAGTAGAGTGATATGAATTGTTAGCCAAATTACATTTAGAAAACAGTTTAGAATATTTCCATGTAGAGTGTTGAAATAATTGGATTTAAACCAATTTGTTATTTGGTTTTTGTCTCATTTGTTTCTTTGTTTGCTTTTTCTTCTTTTTTTATGCATTATTTTGGATTGAGTATGCTTAATAATTCAGTTTAGCTGAGTAATTTTTATAATTTTGTCTCCTTTCTTGAGTTATTAGTGATAACTTTGTTGTGCTTTCTATATAGCATACACACATCTAAGTTATACTTTCATTTTTACTCACCTGGTCTTTATGCTATTGTCAGATATTTTACTTTTAGTAATTTTATAAATGCATATTATATTGTTATTGTATTTGTTTTAAACAGTGATCTTTCAAAGGCATTTTTAAATAAGGAAAGAAGTCTTTTATGCTTATCTACTTATTTACCATTTCATGTGCTCTTTATTCTATCATAGATGCAGGTATCACTTTGCTTTTACCTAAAGGACTTCTTTAATGTTTCCCATAGTTAGGTCTGCTCATGATAAACTCTTTCAGTTTCTCTGTTTCTAAAGGAATCTTTTCACGTTTATTTTTGAAGATTTTGCTGTCTTTTTATTGTTTTTATTATTCTGATATTGTTCCACCATCCATCATGTGACTTTTTCCCCCCTTAAGTGGTTAAGATGTCTCTTTACAGCAGGTTTTTGGCTATTTGATTTTGAAGAGCTATGGTAGTAATGCTTTTTGTTTCTTGTGCTTAGAGTTTATGAAGCTGCTGAAACTCTGGGTTAATAACATTCTTCAAATTTGAAAAATATTCATCACTTACTTCTTGAAATATTTTTCTGTCTCTCTGTCTTCCTTCATGAACCTATATGAAGTCACTTAAAGTTGCCCCATGACTTATAGAAGCTCTTTTCAGCTTTTAAAATTTGTTTCATTTAGAATATTTTCTATTGCTATACCTTTAAATCTATGAATCTTTTCTCCTGTAGTGACTAATCTGTTGTCAAATCTATCTAGTGTATTTATTTTTATCTCAGAAATTACAGCTTTCATTTCAAGAAGCTTGATTTCAGTCTTTTATATATAATCCATCTCTCTAACATGTTTGAATTTTCCTCTATCTGATAATATGGATACAATAGTTGCCTTGGAATCTTTGACTATAAAGTCAACCATATGTGTCATTTTTTGGGGAGTCTCTTTCTACTGAATGTTTTTTTCTCATTATATTTATATTAATTGACTACCTGGTCATTTTTTTTTTGGTTGCCTGATATTACAAATTTTATGTTGTTTAATTTTATAATTTGTTTAGTTTTATAATGAGCTTTCTGTCAACCATGGACCACATATATGATAGTGATCTCCCAAAATTATAATGCTTTATTTTTACTGTACCTTTTATGTGTTTAGAGACACAGATACTTACCATTGTGTTACAATTGCCCCCAAAATTATAATACTGTATTTTTACTGTATCTTTTATATGTTTAGAGACACAAGTACCATTGCATTACAGTTGCCTACAGTATTCAGTATAGTAACATGCTGTACACCTTTGTGAACAATTTTATGTTCCTATATAGTTGAGTTTTATTTGGGAACACAGTAAAGTTACTTGGAAAAGTTGAGTTTTGCATAGTTTTCTTTTTAACCTTTGTGAGGTGGAGCCAGAATAGTGTTCAGTCTTGAACTGATTTTGCCCCAGTAGGGGCAATTATCCACCCAATATTCTGGAAATTGGGGCACTTCCCACCCTGGTTTTGGGGAATACAAATTATTCTAAATCTTATGTGACCTCTAGAAACTGTTTCCTCTGCTACTTTATATGATTTTTTTTTTTGGCTTCCTTACAGAAATGCCCTTAACAGTGATCATCTGAAGACAGGTCTCCAGAATTCTTGCTGTCTCTCCGCAGGTCTCTTTTTTCTGGTATTCTGTTCATTGAAATCTGGCTTTTTGGTCTCTTGAACTCCCAGCTCCATCTCCTCAAATCAGGAAGATCAGAGCCCTTGCCTGGGTCCCCCTTCCATATCCCAAGCCTAGAAACTCTCTCTAAGAAGTAATTGGAACTATGCTGGGTCTTATCGTATTTCTTTACTCTCTCCCAGGTATCACTCTTCTATGTTGCCTTATGATGCCCATGTCTAAAATCCATTGATTTACTTTGTCTAGATTTTTAGTTATTTCAAGAGTGGAAGACAAAATCCTTCCAAGTGTGGAAGACAAAGTCCTTGAGGTTGAATGACATTTAAGAAATTCTTTAGTTGAAGGTGTATTTGGAACTATAGCCCAACTGGTAATGGGAGTACATTATAAGAATTAAGAGCTTAGTCACTGTAGTCCAAACACACTGGGCATCAATCCAAATTTAACTGCTTCTTAGCTGCTATCTCCCAAAGAAATTTTTCAATCTCATTGAGCCTCCATTTTCTCATCTATAAAATTGAAATACATATATAATTCAAGAGATGAATGGATATACAGTCATGCTCTGCATAATGATGTTTCTTTCAGTCAGCAGTGGACCACATATATGACAATGGTCCAATAAAATTATAATAACTTTTACCACAACTTTTATATATTTAGAGACAAATGCTTACCATTGTGTTACAATTGCCAACAATATTCATTACAGTAACATGCTGTACCGGTTTGTAGCCTAGGGGCAATAGGCTATACCATACCCTAGATGTGTAGTAGGCTATACCATTCAAGTTTATGTAAGTGCATTCTGTGATGTACACACCGCAAAAAAAAATGCCTAATTATCCATTTCTCAGAATACATCCCTGTCATTAAGTGATGCATGACTGTATATAGTGGTGCCAACAAGACTATAAATACTAGGTGGCAAGTGTTGGTTACTTTTTACCATTATTATTAATGTAACTGGTCTGCCCTAAATAGTATTAGGGAATTATGAACTATGTCAAATAAAATGTTGCTCTTGTGTACTTGTGCATCCTGGAAGAGAAATTGATAAGAAAGGTGAATCAGTAAGTGCTCCTGCATGGAAGCAGAGCTACCATGAGTATTAAAGAGGAGACCCATTACACAAATTAAATATTACACAAACATGGGAGGAGGTATATGACAAAATTTAGCAAATATTCATAATAATAATAGCTCTACTTTCAATTTTTTGTATTAATTATGCTTTTTATATTATAACTAAACTATCTTTGCTTAGTCAAAGTAACAAACATGTTTGCATCTAGAAGTTTAATAATATTGTTTACACTTTCAAAGATTTAAGTTAATTTTATATGTTATGTAAAATATGAGTCAAAATAGTTGATTTGGGGTTTTTGTTTGTTTTTCTTTTTTGTATATGGCTTCCTATTTCTGTGTCACAATTTGCTTAAAAAGCCCCACTGGCTTCTAAAAATTATTTTGTATTTATTTTTAATTGATAAGTAAAAATTGCATTTACCCAAGAAAAATGAAAGTATATGTGTAAACAAAGATTTGTACACAAATGGTTATAGAGCTTTATTTGTGATAGCACAAAACTATGATAAAAACTCAAATGTCTATCAAGAGGTAAATGGTTAAGCAAGTAGTGGTATGTCTTAACAGAGGAATGCCATTCAGTAAAACAAGAAACACACTATTGATACAGTATGGCCAAATTTCCAAATCAGTTCATACACAAAAGGCCATCCTGTATGGTTCTACTTACATGAAATCTAGAAAAGGCAAAACTATGATGACAGAGGGCACATCAGTGCTGCTTGGGTCTGGTAACTGAGGAAGAGATTGACCGCAAATAGGGCATAAGAAGACCTTTTGAGATAATGTAAATGTTTTGTAATATATTGTGGTCATGTATACAAAACCACACAGAATTACCAAAACTCATTAGATTGTATAGTTATAATGGGTGGATTTTATTATATGTAATTTATAACTCAGTGAATCTGGGAATGGAGGATAGTGAAAGAGAGGGAAAGGGAGAGAAAGAGAGAGACAGAGACAAAAAGAGAGAGGGAGAGAGAAAGGAGAAGGAGGAGGAGGAAGAGGAGGAAGGAGGGAGGAGGAGGAGGAGTATAAAGAGGAAGAGAAAGAATATTCATGGCTAATACCTAAACTAGATTGGATCATGAAATAGAGCCAACTCTTGATAAGCAATGCCTTCTGAGATACCAAAAAGTCCATCTGACAGTGAAAAATGAATGTATAATAAGGTAGAACCAGGGCTAGCCAAGGTATAAAATAAATGCACTCTTTTGCCCATTGGTCTTGGCGGTAGAAAACAGCCAAAAAGTATACTAAGAAGACCATTGCTATCCAAATTCCATGTGAATTCCTCTAATTGGCAGAACTCATTTGGCATACAGAAAACTTTGCTGCACAGAAGTTTGGCAAATACAGTTTTTAGTTTGATAGTCTCTAAGTGTAAGAAAGAACACAGTGGAGATTGAATAAACTAGTAAATACTATCCACTAAATGTCACTTGGTTTTTCTTATTGACTTATAGGGGTTCTTTATATGTATTGATAATAATCTTCATTAGTGTTTCTTGTAGTATTTATTTCCATATTCTGTGTATCTTTGATAAATAAAAGCTCTTAATGTGGTTATGTTTATCAATATACTTTTATTATTTCTGATTGTTATATTTTATGGGTAATCTACTATCCCATGTTCCTAAAATTGTTTCTATTGTCCTCAAGTTTCATATTTTTGACATTTATATGTAAATGTTAATTCACCTAGAATTGATTTATTTGCATGTGATGTAAAGTAAGGACCTAATTTCATAGAAAATCATTTATCACTATTTATTAAAAATCCATTTCCCCCCACTGCCTTCAAAGCCACTTCTGTCATGTTAATATGGTTTGTTAATATGATACTTTATGCTGCTCCTTAACTTTTCTTCCTCAGAAATATCTTGCCTATACTTGGCCCTTTGTCATTTTACATACATTTTAGAATTTGACAATTTAGCTTGTTAAAATCTAAAACTTAAAAATCTTGTCAATGATCATGATATTCAATCTATAGATCAATTTAGAGACAACTGGCATTCTTAAAATACTGCATCTTCCAAATAGCGAACATGGTATATTTCTCTAATTATTTATCTTGTTTCAGTGTATTTCAACATTTTATTTTTTTCATAAAGGTCTTAAAGACTTTTGGTTAGATTTAATTCTAGTTGTATTGTATTTTGGTATTTTTAAAATACTTATTTTAAAACTATACTCAATTTTAAAACTTCCATTTTTTAATACCAATTTTTTATTTAATAATGCCAATTCATTAATTCTATTTATTAATCTCTCTAGTTTCTTCTGTTTACTGTATGTGAAATTGTATCATCTGAGAATAATGTTTTGTGTTTCTTCCTATTCAAATATATGTTTTGTTTGATATTAAATTAGATGGATTTTTTTTTTATATTTTGTCTCAGCTATTTTTTGTTTTCTTCATTGGCTCTAAAAATTAGTGTTTTGTTTTTCCTCTGAAAGTTCCTAAGTTTCATTCTTTGGAATTTTTTTCTCTGAAAAATTTTGAAACCTAGCTTGAAGACAGGCTTCTCTTAAGGAGTCTGAATTTGCTTATTTTTAGGTTCTGGGGGGCACTATAAACTGGAAGGAAGTACTTTTAACTAAAACTTTACTTTTTGTTTGTTTTTTAAGAGCACTCAGATAAAGATACTCCACTGGAAGACTGGCTTCCAGTTATGAATTACCAAGGAAGTATTGTTTTGTTTTAAATCTGCATTCAGCTCTTAGGTTGTTAAAGAAGCAGGACTATTTTCGGTTCTTTTTTACATAAAGCTATAACCTTTTAGTGTCCTAGTTTATAGGAGTGGAGCTGTCGGTTGTTAGGTTCTCCACTGTGGAAAGGTGGTTTCTGCATTTACTTTCCTTCTCCCTATATCCTAGAAAGTAAAATCCAAGATCAGAAATTTAGCAAATATTCTTTAGATAAATTAGAGCTTTGCTATCATAGTTGCTCAACACCACATTTTTAAAGGGACTTGAAATATATATATTTGTTTAATCAGGAGGTCATTTAACTCCTTAAGCTGCAGAAAATGGAAGTGCTTATTCTTTATATGACTGTATTTGAGAAGTCCAGGAAAAATCTTTCATCAATTTTTAAATATCACTTGTAATATATGATTAAGATTATTTTGGAAAGTTGGAAGTTGTTGTAAAGATCAACATATTTACACATATAGTTATTTCCAATTCATTAGCTAGGAAGATACTCATCTCTAATTCAAAAATAAACATATTTCCACTCTATTTAAAATCATACATAACATAAATATAGGAGATAAAAAGTATCAGAAGTTCTTGAGGATACAGATTAAGGAATTAATGTTTTTGGCATTAGGAAACATTTTCTATCGTGACCTGATTTAATGAGTATGAACCCAGTGGTACGCTACTTTTTCCTTCTCTAGAAAAAACACTCAGGTTCTAAAGCAGTATTTAAAAGCAAAAACAATTATAAAATATCTCTTAGAAAATCTCCATCCCTTATATCTACACTTATATTTCCCACCATTACTTCATAATTCCTAATGACTGTAATAATGAATGTTTAATATCAGTATGAACTCTGAACCTTAATTTCATAGAGTTTAATCTAATGGCAGGTTTCAAACACATTCTTTGAATCTTGATGATGTGTATTCTCTCTCTTGAAACTTCTGCCTGGAACTTTTGTCCAACTTACCACTGGTGAGGCTAAGAGCCTATGGGTGAATTGTCTGTTATGTGAATTGTATTTCAACCCTCAAAACTAAGGTACTTATTGAAGATTTCTACTTGATCTTTCTTTCCAGATCTACTTGAGATGTGTGATTTTTATTTAGAGACATAGCACAATGTATCCCAACAGCAAATACAGAAAGATTTTAGTTTATTGAACTACTGAATTGTGCTCTATAACAGTTCAGATATTCTTGCCATGGGGACATGCCATCTTTAGTATTGATTTTATTTTAAAATGGACTTCACAGATCCATTTCAACATTAGTGTGTCTTTATAGATTTAACATGCTGTTTTATGACCTTTAATACAGATGTTGGAATAAGACATTGATAGAAAATATTGTTTAAATTTGAATATATCCTATGAGTTTTAGTTCCTTACGAGAAAACAAAGACCAAAAAAATATACCATTTCAGGTCATAGTTTAATAACAAAATGTTTATTTTTAAAGGGAAAGGAAATATAAGTTGAGAAAACTTAAGCAGCCCATATGTAAGTTGCTTGGTAGATTTTCCGTATCTCAGGGCAAGTGACAACAACTTTACTTTTTAAATAAACAGGTTTCGGAAGTCAGAGCTTTTCAATAAATTATTTAAAATAGAAAACAGACTCAATGCCCCATATGCCAAATACATCCTCTGTGAGGCTAGGTAAAAATCTTCCATGAGTATGTACTCCTATAAAACCTCAGGTCAACGTACCAAAATAAAAAAAGATAATTGTGCCCAAAGGTTCTTTGTATAAATACATCTTGTGATATATAAAAGTTAATACTTCATAGGGAACTTTTTGGTGTTGTTTATAAATTGATTTGATTTAAATATCTAGGGCCACCGATCACTAAAAACTAAATTGAATGCATGTGCTTTTCCTGAAGCAAACTCCTCTGTGGAAGTGATGGAAAATATAGTTGGATGTTAAATCCAAATGTGCTTTCAGGGAGTATGACACAAATTATGACCCTGTTTGGGAAGAAGCCCATTATCTTATATCATGACAGTTGCAAATACAGTAAACAATGAATTCATTACCATTACTGGATTTTAAGCCAGAGTAAATCTCTAATGTTGTATAGTAAAGCTGTGCAAAAGAAATCAACCGTGCTAGCTCTGGTAATAGTTCTTTAATGAAATACCTGAAATTGCATACCAGTCATACTATAAACCACACTTAAAAGATTGGTGATTATGGCTCCTCTGGGGACAACAATGAAGTATTACCACTATTTTCCATTTCAAAAGGAAATATAAATTGAAGGTCATGAACCAAATTTCCTTCCATTTTTTAGCTAAATGGGTATGGAGTTTAATATATGACAAAAGTACAGTACTTGTTTCATTTTCACTCTAAAATGGGACGTGTTCTCTTCTGTATTCCATGTTCTAACAAACTATAAACTTCTGGAGGTAAAAGGCAAGAAATCACGGAGCTCAGCTTGGCTGCCCTCAAGCAGTGAATATGCACACAATTTGTACTGGTTATGTGTCTATTCTCTTCTTCATGGTCTTTAGGTAGGAGGATTCTGGAGGTAGAGGACCACCTCTTAAACTTCTCTAGCCATCTAGTGCTGTGTAACAAAATACCTCAAAATTTAGTGGCTTAAAACAACAATAATTTTACTTATTTGCTTTCAATTCTGCAACCTGAGCAGGGCTTATTGGAGACAGCTCATTTCTCTTTTATCAGCCGGCATAAGCTGCCCTGACTTGACCAAAACCAGTCTCAACTCTCAGATGGCCTCACTTGCATGGTGGCCTAGTTGACACTAACTGTTGGGTGGAAGCCCAGCTAGAGGTGCTGAATAAGCCCTCAGTTCTCTTTCATGAGACTTCTCAATATGGCTAGGCTGGGTTTCTTACAGCATCCTGGTCTCAGAGTAGGTGAACTTGCATGATGGCACACTGCCCTCAAAGTACAAAAACAGATGTTGCCAACCTTTGGCCTAAGCCAAAACCCAACACTCCCAGAACTACCAAAGTGTAACTTCTACCGCATTATATTGCTTAGTTAATAGGTTCAGGTTTAAGAAGAGGTAAACACAGGTAGATTATATAAGGATGTAAATACATTGGTGCTCTGCATTATGACATTTCTGTCAATGATAGACCGCATATACAACAGTGGTCACATAAGATTATAATACTGTATTTTTTACTTCACCTTTATGTTTAGATATGTCTAGATATGCAAATATTTACCATCGTGCTACAATTGCCTGCTGTATTCAGTACAATAATGTGTTGTACAGATTTATAACTTTAGGAGCATTGCACTATACTGTATAGCCTAGGTATGTAGTAGGCTATATCATTTAGGTTTGTGTAAGTACACACTATGATGTGCACACAGTGACAAAAATCACCTAGTGACACATTCTTCAGAATATCACCCCGTTGTTGAGCAATGCATAACTGTACAGGAAAGCAACATAACAGATTATCATGTACCTCAGCACCATACACACAGATGGCACTATCAGAATAGTTCTTGTATGAATGAACTATAGAGCATCTAAGTCATCTAATTTCAATGTTTTCTTACCTTGATTTTTAAGTTTCTCCTGGTGGTTAACTAAACTCTTCCCTTATTTAATTTCAGCATATTTGTCTAAATTGAAATTGCTATAGCTTATAGCTAATAAATGGTCAACATTATCTTCATAAGGAATGCTTTTGTTTAAAGACAAGTGTTAAATTAGAGAATCATTTCCATCCTATCTGAAAAACAAACTCATTTCACTGCCATGTCGAAAATAAGAAAGACAGTTAAATACTTGGCAAAGAGATATAATGACTTGTCCCTAGAAAATATAAGAATTTTGTGTTGATTTTTTGAAATCAAACACAAGATGCTGTGAGTGTTTTCAGGGTGCTGCTTAAGGAAGAGCCATGCACAGGAACAATTTCATTTCCTGATGTGATGGAAATGATGAAATAGTTCTGGTCTGCCCTAGGTATTTGAGATTTATTTCTCCTGAAGGGAAAAAAGGTATTTATGTTTTATAAATGTGCTTTCTTATAGATTGATTGTTGTTGTCATTAAAACTGTTTCCATTTAAAAATAAAGTTTGTAACATGTGAATAGAATTTTTAAATTAGAAAACAAATTTATAGAATTGTAGACCCATATTATGGTTTTGCAAAATCAAAATATCCTCCGATTCCCATTCTATGCTTATCTCACCATACATCTGGTAAAAGATTCCCAAACTTTATGTTTTAACTGACAGTTAGTCTTGGATGAAACAAAAAGCAAGATGGTAAATGAGCAAAATTCTTAACAGATAGTCCAGTGGTATGCTGGAGTTAGCTTGCACCACTCTGTGAAACCTGTTTGTGTCCATCTCTTCCCAATCTGCATTTTAAAAAGTCATGTTGATAAGCCCAATTAACCATCACGAGAATATTTACACCATGACTTTTTCCTTTTTATTTTCCTGTATTTATTTATTTGGAGAACCAGTTGTTAAATATTTACATTTGCATCACTGATTCTAATCCAACTAGTCTAAAAGAACAAAAAGCAGGAAATCAGGAACCCAGATAGATTAAAGTCATTGGACAATGATTGACAGTTCGAGCCAGCATTTAAGCTGAAACCTAAATGACAATTTGGAAAAAGCCATATATTCTAGAAGAGTATTTCTGACAGTGGGTTAAATGTGGACAAGCCAAAAGCCAGAAACATTCCTAGCATATGTGAAGAACAGAAGAGGACAGTAGGAATGGAATACGTTCATCAAGAGGACTGCATTACAAAAAGAGCTTGGAAATGCAGACTGAAGCCAAATTATGTATAGATTTATAAGAGAGTAAGGATTGGATTTTAAGAATATGTGCAGTGGAGAGGACTTGGGATACCGTAAGCTGAGGAGTGATATGAACATATTGATTTATAAAGAACTATCTGGCTTCTCTGTGTCAAATGAGTTGAGGCTACGGATGGGAAGGATAAAGTGAAAGAAAGTACACCAGTTATGAAAATATTATGTTACCTTAAGTGAGAGATAAGAGTAGTTTAGACCCAGTTAGTGGTATGGATGGAGAAAACCAAAAAGATTTGCTGCAGTCTGGAGATTGTTTCTCTAGAATTTGATAATGGATTTGATGTGAGGCATAAAGAAAAACTTCCAAGCATGTAGCCTAAGCTTTTCATTGAATTGTGATACTATTTACACAAATATAATAGTAGTGTTTTTATAATGGCAAACACTAAGAGAAAAAAATGTTAAAGATGTAGAAAAGTAGTCCAATGTTGAATATTCTATATGTGAGTTATCTATTGCATATATAAAGAGAAATGTCAAGTATTAGTTGAATATGGGAGTACTATGTCTCAAGGCTATTGACATAATTTGGGAACTTATCAGCACAGAAATATTTAAAAACCCAAGACTATTGGAATTACATCATATTAAGGGAAGAGAGAGAAAAGCATCCAGAACAGATGCTTAGAACACTCCAGTATCTAGAAGTGAGGCAGAAAAGCCTGTAAAGGAAAGTGAGATGTGGAACCAGAGATAAAAGAAAATATAGGAGTGTTCATTGTCACTGAAGCCAAGGAGAGAAAAGACTTAAACACGAAAAATTTACTCAATATCACTTGATGCTACTGAGACTTCATAGATATGAGACCTAAGAAGTGGAATGTGGGCTGCAGACAGGTGGCTGACCAGCAAAGGGAATTAAGAAATTGGACACAGGCTGAGGAGTCAACTCATTGTAGACATTTTTCTATGAAGGGGAGCAGGGAAATGGAAGATATGGGATCAAGGGAAGAATTATCTTCAAGATGGAAACTGCTGGCTCAAACTTATGTATTAATGGGAATGAAACGACAGAGGGAGATTCTGTTTTAGTGTTCACTGTGAGTTCAACCTAAACTACATTTCTGGTCAGTATATACTCTTCATGCATTATCCAATTTCATTCATTAAAAAATTAGCCTCGGCCTACAGGTTTTACTAACCTAGTTTTATAAATGCAAAAATTAAATCTGAGAATTACTAATTAATTTATTTAATACACACATAGTCATTCTTAAAATGTTACTGAATTTATATTCTAGGTAATATGTTTAGTAATTAGCAATCTAAGAATGAATATTGTACAAAAAGAAATGAATCTAGGAATTTAACACTAGGTCAATCTGTTGCCAAATTTTATGATATTTTCCTGATATCATACCCTAAAGCATTCATCACAGTTTGGCTGAGACAATCTGAATTATAGACAACTAGCCCAACATAATTGTTAGTGACACACAGTATCTTTGAGTTATGTCTGTACAGCTATTGTGAAAAACAGTATAGTCATTCCTCAAAATATTAAAAATTGAACCACTATAGGATCCAGCAATCCCACTACTGGGTGTTTATCCAACAAAAATGAAATCAGTATGCCAAAGACATATCTGCACTCCCACATTCATTGCAGCATTATTCACAAAAGTCAACATATGGAAGTGTCCATCAACAAGTGAATGGACAAAAATGTGTGATACGTGTACACAGTGGAACACAATTCAGCCTTTAAAAAGATGGAAATTCTGTCGTTTGTGACAACATGGACAAACCTGGGGAATATTACATTAAACGAAACAAGCTAGACACGGAAAAACAAATACCACATAAGCTCACTTATAAGTGGAATCAAAAAACGTTGAACTCCTGGAGGCAGAAAGTAGAACTGTAGGCTGTTAGGGGTGGGAGTAGTGGTGGGAACAGGGAGTTTGGGAGATGGCCAAAGGATACAAAATTTTCATTAGATAGGAGGAATAAGTTCAAGAAATATATTATGGAACATAGTGAGTATAGTTAATAACAATGTACTATATTTTTGAAAATTGCTGAGAGTAGACTTTAAGTGTTCTCACCATAAAAAAAATAAGTATTTTAGGTAATACATATGTTAATTACCTGGATTTAGCTATTCCACAATGTATGGTAAAATGTCATTGAATTGCTTACCAGGAACTTTATAAGTCAGATTAATCATCTAATGTCATTAGCCATTAGAATTTAATCTTATATGACTGGTTATTAGTATTGAACAGTTTGCATTATTGGCTATTAGTTGCCTGTTGATTTCATTTGCTATTTTCTACTAGGCTGTTGTTTTTTGCTTGTTGTAGGTGCCCATGATATATTATGAAAATTAATTTGCTATTTGTTATATATGTTATAATATGTATTATATATCTGCTACAAATATTTTATCTCAGTCCTTTTCTTATATCAAAAATATTTTTGTTTTATTCTTATGAAACTAATAGTTATGTAGTTATATCTGTCAAAGCTCTCTTGGTAATATATTTGGAAAATATTCTCCTACATTTTCTCAAAAGGCCTGTAGTTATATAATCTGTCTGGAATTTATTATATGGAATGAAGTAGGAATGTAACATAATATTTTCCCTATATATAATTGATTGCTTAAAAATTTTTATTTAAATACTCCCATTTGTAGTGTTTGTTTTTGGATATTTTGTTTCATTTTGTTTTTTAATTTCTCTATGAGCTCTAAATTATTCAAAACACTGTTGTCTTATGATGTATTTTTGTCCCTATCAGGCCAAGATATTATAGTTCTCTCTTTCAAAGTGTTCATTTTTATATAATGTAAACTATAAATCATCTATTCAAATTATATTTAAATACCATCTTGATATATTGATAAAAATTACATAGAATTTATAGATTAGTTTGAATCCTTAGTCCAGAAACATGTGACATGTCTGCATTTATCCAGATACGATTTTATTTTTCAGTAAATTGTGTTTTTTAGCATAGTCCCATCAGTGTTTGAATGATTTCTTATTTTCTAAAACAAGATCTTCCAACTCACTTTCTTGTTTTCCTGCCTCAGATCTGCAAGCAGACATTTCACTAAGGATCTTGATCTTTTTTTAAGAGGTAATGCCATTTAGAAAGCTATATCTGAGCACTAGTGGCTCTCAGTGAATGTACTGTGGCTCTCCTGGTAGAGGGAGGAAAGCTACATGGTGGAGGCATATATTATCCAGGCAACAGATTCTTGATTAAGCCCACTTCTTTCTAAGATTAAACCAGTACTTATTAATTTTATCCTTTTAAAAATGTATTTTTGCTATCATTTCCAGTTTTTAATTAGCTCAATTGTGCATTTTTCAATGTTTATACATTTCAGCCAACCAAAATTTCCGGAAGACTCCATTTTTGTCATATATTAGGGATAATTACATACTAAACATGTATTTGTATCAATGCTAGTTAATATTTGCTAAGTGCAAACAACTTGAAAGTAGAATATTAATTTTTGAGGCAAAGATTTTATTTCCTTTTACACCTAATAACATTTATCAATAAATGCACCTACTTATCTTTTACCTTTGATGTACTCACACATCACAGATTTTGGGGTTTCTTTTGATGTCCTTAAATTCTTGTTTTGTGTAATTTCAAATATGCAACTAACTTGCCACACTTTTTAGGTTTCTTGCGGATTCACTCCTCATAACCTTCCATATAATACAGTTGCTTTACTTTGATGTAATATTTTCACCTGAATATTTTAATATTCACAAAAGTTTAAAAGTGTTGTTACTAGTGCAAGGATGTAAGAACTTTTTCTCTTTGAACTTAGTATTTGAAAAACACCACAAAAGCATTTATGAAAGTGACATTTTAGGATTGTAACTCGGTTAAAATACTCAACCTCTTGGCAAAAATGGCAATGAAGGTTTTTTCAGTATTCGGGTTTTATAAGTAAACTAAAAAGTTTAAGAAAGGAATAAAGGAAAGAAAGAGAAAAGGAAGGAAAATCAGAGAACACATAAATGTTCTCGGTGATTTCATTACAGTATACACTCAGAACGGAACATCACTTTAGGGTCCCATCCCCCACCCCAAAATATAAACCAGTGACGAACTACAGATGTAGAAAAGAAAAATTCAAAGGAAAAAGCCTATGGATTAAAATATACTTTAGAAACATAGCACCCAATTACAATTTTGGCCCCTATTTGGATCCCAATTCAAACAACCAAACTGTAAAAGAAAACAAACACAAATACATTACACAATTGGGAAACTATATCGCTGATTGAGTAGTTGATGATATTAAGGGACTATTGGTAATTTTTAAAGTGTAACAATGGTATTATGATTAATTTTTTGAGTTATCAATATAAATATTTTCTGAAATATTTATGGGTGAAATTGTATAATGTCTGGGACTGACTTTAACATAATGGAAGAGAGAGATAAAACATTAGTCATTAATGATAACTGTTGAAGCTGACATATTGGTGATTAGGAGCTTCACTGCATTGTTGTCTATAATTTCGTATATGTTTGAAATTTGCTAGCAGTTTGAATTTAATTAGGGCCTATATGTTGAGGTGGTGGTGGGAATAGAAAGAAGTGAAAACCATTGAGTGGTATCTGGAAGTTTTAATGGACAGGTCTCTGATCATTTGTGGTTAAATGTGTAAGGAGTGAGGGGAGACAACTTCTGCGTGATCTAAATGTATCACTCAGCTTGGAACTCAGCACAATGTATTCAGGAAGCTGGAGTAGGAAGATAATGGATAAGTGAGTTAAGGAAACTGTAAAGAAAATGATGAAATGGTCAGGCGCTATGGCTCATGCCAGAAATGCCAGAACTTTGGGAGGACCAGGTGGGTGGATCAGCTGAGCTCAGGAGTTCAAGACCAGCCTGGGCAAAATGGCAAAACCCCATCTCTATAAAAAATACAAAACAGTTAGCCAAGTGCGGTGGTGCATGCCAGTAGTCCCAGCTACTCCAAAGGCTGAGGTGGGAGGATTACTTGAGCCTGAGAGGTTGAGGCTGCAATGAGCAGTGATTGCACCCTGTACTCGAGACTATTAAAAAAGGAAAGAAATAGAGAAAGAAAGAAAAAGAGAGAGAGAGAGGAAGGGAGAAAAGAAAGAAAAGAAAAAGGAAAGAAAATAGATGAAATGATGGATCATGACTGAAACAGAAGGAAGGAAGAGCCATGAGTGGGCTGAGACATAAGGCAAAAAAAAAAAAAAAAGTGTTCTGGGCTATTGTGTTGACACCTATAGGCTAAGATTGAGCAAATTACTTTGTGTATGCATCATTCACTTGCCATAACCAAAAATTAAGATTCGACTTAATATATGGTTATTTGTAGGTCTAAAATGAAATTTTTTTTTCACCTCCATATCTTCTTTTTCCAGTTAATATTACTGACATAAAGAAAAGAGCTGTTGAAATTATATACAGATTTAAGTTACACAAAGACACTACATTCTCTTAACTATCCATTTCCCAATGTAGCCTCTATTGTGAAAAAAAGAGTGAGAAAAATCATGTTTGTTTTGTACTGAGTATTTTTGTTGTTGTTAAGGGGTTTCCTACCAAAGTTAAAATTTCCAGCTAAAAATCTTTGAAGCTCTAGTATTAACTATAGAAAAATATACCATAGAAACCCTAATCCGGGGCTTTTTGCAAAGCTGTTTACAACCTGTGTTAAGTGGTTCTTTATAAAAATAGAAAATAGTGCTATAATGCTGTTATCAAAAATTCTGTTTAATCAAATTTGTATTATTCTGCTTCAGCTGAACTGTAGAGGTTGAATATCACAGTATTCATTATTTCATTGCCTTAATTCTCAATGATGCTTCAAACCCCAAACAACTTCATGTGACGGACCTGTGTGAAAACTTATTATGTTCCTGACTGCAGGGTACATATTTATTCTTTGACTCCATAGATGTCTGAGGACATTTCCTCCATTACCTAAAAAGGAACAGAATTATCCCCTGCTTGTATACTTTAACCCACTCATTAATTTTTTTCTTATGAGAAAAGAAGCTAACCCGTTCAGTGAGATGATGACCAGCTGAGAGTCATCAGGTTATTTTCAAAGGTCATTCTTCATATATAGCCCAGGCATCATGAAGCTAAATTCAACCACAATACAAACGCATTTTTATTCTATGAAAATTAACAATATATTAGGAGACAATGAATAATCATTGAGCTCCCAATTTAGTTATTCATTGATTATTCAATATATGCCAATCACTGTTCCAGGTGCTTGAGAAATGGCAGTGACAAAAATCCCTTACATTCTTATGGGTTAGGAAGCCTGGAATGTGAACCCAAGAATTAGGTATCAAAACTACATCTGGGGACACCAAGCTTGGTGTGCAGCCATGTCAGATGGTTTCACCAGAAGTGAATGTCAGAAGAATAGTAGCCTCAAAAATAAGTCTTAGCAGGCATAGTCTGCCACATTTTAAGAATTAAGCAAGGCTTTGGTGGCATCTTCAAGTAAGGTAGTGGAACCATGTTGGAAGTTCAAGGAAAGAAAGATTGATTTTAATAATCAGAGCAGACTTATACTTTCTGAGACTTTCAGTCTTTCATAGATCCTAAGGTTAGGAGGGACTCTCTGAGGTACTTTAGAAGAAATCATTTCAATTCTCCAGGTATTATAGGTCCCTGCAGTAAAAAGTTAAGACTCATGGCAAAGCCAGAAACAAGTCTACCAAATAGATAGCATTTCATTACAAGGCTCTTTTGTTTGGTGAGTCAAAGGAACATTGCCCCCATTATTGTATTTCCTGGCCAGGAGAGCAGGCTGGGGAATTAAGAGTAATGGAATTTGTACACTGTCTGTCATTTTTAAGAGCTGCATATGAGCATGTGGCACTAAACTTATTTCTCTTTATCTTAATTTAAACAAGGCCAAGGGGTGAATGTGACGTGATTTCCTTCTTAAATTATGAATTTTGTCCTAAAATTCCTATAGATATTCCTCCCCATTCCTCATTATCTCAAACTGACTTCACATAAATTTTGATCATTGTGAATTTCATAGAGACTATAGGTTCAACCGCAAGACAGATAAAATTTTAATCAGGGAACAGCTAAAGAGGCCTTTTGGTCCTCATTATAAATTGGATAAGTAATCTTCTTGAGGTACAGAAAAAAAAAATCTATGGATTTATTATAATGCTAAAAAGAAAAATTTTAAAGCTTATACCTTTTTTTCTAAGAATTATAATTTCTTAAGAAAGAACAAGGTCAGCTTTTTAAAAGCAGATTATTTTGTTATAATTAATATGGAAGTAGTAAAAGAAATAAAGAAGATTATAATGAAAGACGTGCCTAAGGATGAGGACAAATACTGCTATCTGGTTGGACAGCCTCAATGCATATAAAAGAGAAATGGAGATATCCACAGCCCTAGGTATTATTAAGGTTGGAGTAAGGAAAAAGATACGTTACCATGATGGGTTAACAGACCGCCGTTTCAAGAATATAAAAATGGGAAGACCTTAGAGTCCACACTTGGATGAGATGACTTGAGAGGCACTTTGAAAACAGGAAACCAGTGAACCAGAGAGAAGCCCCTGGGATAACTCCTTTGGATAATTAGGATCAATAACTAGATCGTTTCATAAAATCTGGACATATTTCAGAAATGAAATCTTCATCAATAGACATGGAATATCTGAGCATCATTTCACTGAGTTTTAAATTGACAGAGCTACTGTGTGAATATAGACAGATTTGGCAAGTATTCTAAGGGGAGAGGTCTGAAGAATTCACAGTTAGGTTTCCAGAAGAAGGACATGGGTAGTCATTACGAAAGTCATGGAGGGCACTACTGTACTGAGAACAGGTTTGGATTAGATGTTGATCTGATGGGAGGTGACATCTGCATGGAATACCACTTAGGAAGCTGAGAATGTCATCATTTGTTTAATTAATGGATGCCTTTGGTTGGAACAGAATTTATTGAATTCTTATGTCTTTCCAGAGGAAAAACCCAATGTGCAATCTAGAAGAACATTTTAGGAAAACTAATTTCAAGTACTGAAAGTACCTGAAAAGAAAAACAATGAGACACAAATGATGCAGCTGAGCGTTGGCACCACTTCAACACTGATCAAAAGAAAACAATTAGGGAAGCAGTTTGCATTTTGAATTTTTCTGCACCAGCTTGAAAAGACTAGAGGAAAACAGAAGGAAAAAAACAAGGTTGATATATAACACTCCTAAAAGGAAAAATATAGCAGAAAAGAGTATTTCTTTTGCCACTGAAGTCCAATCAGCCCTGAAGGTTAAAAAGGAAGGTAGGTTGTTCCAGGTTACCTTAGGATAATGAAGTTTCTCTAGATCACAATCTTTCCACACCTTGTCCAAGATACCTCAAAGATTTAAAGAACAGTTAACTTAAAACATCAATAACTTATATTTGCCACATAGCGAGAGAAGAGAAGATATAAATTCCAATGTATGGGTAAAAGAAGGAATAAGCAACTAAGACTACCAGAACCCAC
The DNA here is from genome assembly GCA_963573385.1 of Cacajao melanocephalus. NCBI lineage: Eukaryota > Metazoa > Chordata > Mammalia > Primates > Pitheciidae > Cacajao > Cacajao melanocephalus. The sequence goes on along the minus strand of CAUYLG010031737.1, from coordinate 43,257 downwards.
ACTTGTATGTGAGTCTGGAGGGAGCTGTATAGATGTGTGAGTAGCGGGGAGCAGTGGTGAAATCCAGGAAACATTATCAAGAGTTTACCTCCAGAAATAGAGAACCACATCCTGAGTAGAAACTATCGACCGCCTTGTTGGGTTTAGAAGACTCTATAGCACAGTCAATAAGAAGATAAAGGGGCTTGGAAAGGCAGTCTTGGGAAAATATCTTTGAAGAGAGTTACGAATTGGGGTTACTTGTTGCTGGTCTGTGTAGTTTTAAGCTTGTCTCTGAGGAAGCCTGGAAGTCAAATATTGACCTTTGAAAAAGAAAGAAATAAAATAAACTAGCAGTCTATGTATAATGTGCAGCATGAAGTGTGAAATTCCCTTGGAGACTTGCTGTACTAGCTTGTTATCTACACTGCTTAGTGAAAATGTATAGATTGACAGTTGTACATGGTTTAATAAGTCATAAAGACTAGGTTTTAGCTATGTGATCAGTGGGCTGTAAAAGACTCCTCAGCAAACTTGTACCTTGGCATGAGTGAAGCTAATGAACTCACAGATGAAATCAGGTATCTGTTTTGAAAAAAAAAAATGATGCATAATAGTTGCACATATTTTGGGAGTACTGTGATATTTTGAAACCTGAAAAATATGGAATGCTTTATAAATTTTCCTGTCATCTTTGTGTAGAAGCCATGCTAATCTTCTCTGTATCATTCCAGTTCTAGTATATGTACTGCCAAAGCAAGCATGAAGCCAAAGTATCTTGTATTTACCTTGGAGGTTCATAAACCAAAGACGAACCACATCCTATGTGACTGAGATAGGACCCTACAGGACTGCATTGATAAGTCTTGTTCCTCTGTGAATGTCTGCACTTTCTCTATGTGTCTGTAGCATATCTTTTACCTTTATAAAGCTTTACAAACTATGTCCTGGGGGGTCCCATGAGGACTTTCAATTATCTGATAGCGTGTGACTTCTGTAGCAGCAGTTGCATTTGGAGTCAGCAGCTGGTTTTAAATAAAGAAAAAGAAGCAGCTGATGACAAACAACCTACTGGAACAAAATATAATATGAAAATAAAAGCAAACTGCACCTCCACTAAATAATGATTTCATACATTTGAAAACCACCATTTCCTATTGCTACAGAAGCAGAATCCTTGATATGAGATCTCAGAAAAGCCACCTGCTACCCACCAGCCACATAAAAGAAATATCTTCCTAGTCATTATTCTAGGCGAATGAAATATGGATAAGAAAAATAAAATCATGGCATTCATGAAAAACTAGAGATGAGGTTCAAAACAGTTTCACAAATGGAAGCACATTAAGTGACAAAGACAAAACCTGCTGAGAAGTAAGATTCCTTTCAGAATTTAATATATAACAAAATAAGACATTGTGGATGTGAAAGAACACTTAAAAACAGAAATTTAAACTTTAAAAAGAGACAGGTAATAGATGTTAAATGGGAAAGGACAAAGCTGGAGAAAGAAAATAATTCAAAATTAACTTGCATATTAAGTCTAAATATAAGATACACAAAAGATAATAGAAATTACTTAAAACGTAGTAAATGACATCCCAAGAGGATAGAAATGAGACCAAATGAGCAAACGATACAGTTAGAGAGGAATGAATAGAAGGTAGAAAGACAAAGAAGAGGGAATGTACATAACCGGCAAAGAAAATCCAATTTCTATAGAATGAGAGTACCAAAAGAAGCAATAAAGAACAAAATATAACAACCAAGCAAAGAAACAGAGCTAATATTTTTTAAATTAGAATACAAAAAACTCTCATGTTAAAAAATGCCTGGCTCTGCATATAAAAAAGATGCACAGTGTGCCTGAGAAAATTGGCCTAGGGCGCTAGACGGTAACACCGTGTTCCTCACATTATAAGATTTTAAAGAAAACAGGCAAAAATCATAGACCTCCAATCAAAGATAATAATGCACTGATAAAGCAAAGAAAATTATATTGACATCAGACTTCTTGAGAGGAACTTTAACGCAAGAAGATAATGGCACAGTATTTACCAGACACACATAGGAAGAAAATGTAAGGCAATAATTTTTTATCCAGGCAAGCTTTCTTTCAAGTATGAAGATTTTATGAAAACAATTTTAAACATGCAAGAATTTAAGTTTATGAATCTTTCCTAAGCAATCTCCTAGAAAATACACTTAGATAAACGTGAGCTAATTGAAGAGATTCTGTATAAAATTTTGGAATTAAGCATTGAATAAGTAAAACTCTATAAAGAGAAAGGAAGACATAGAGGAAGAAGGATGGAGAAAGAGGGAGAGAGGAAAGGGGGCACTGAGATCAAATGACAGATACGTGCTTTACAAAATAGAAAGACAAAAGTAGGAACAGAAGAGAGAGAAATGGGGAAATAGAATGTTATAGAAGATTGCCTAATAAGTAGCAGTTAGGAGTCAAATTATAACATTTGAATGCAAGAAACTTGTGTATATTTAAGAGTAAGAATAGAGCTGTAAAAAAGATAATATGATTAATCAAGACTAAGTGGTGAAGAGGGAAGGAAGAGGAACCGAGTGAATATATCTCTGTTTCTTGTAGAAATCTATTGATACTCCTAAGGAAAATGGAGAATGAGACACTCACACAAAGGTAAACATTATAACTAAAATATAAACTTTTATATTGCTGAAAAAATAGAAGAAAACAAAAAAGTAATTACATAATTATTATTATGTGTTTGTAGGCTTAACTCATTAAAGTAAAAAATTTCAGATAGAATGACAGCAAAATGCAACTTCGTACTGTATACAAGAGAACCATTTTAAAAAGTTTGAGAGGCTACAAATCAAAGAATGGATGAAAGAATAACAAGTAAAACAAAAAAAAGAAAGCAGAGATAACAACTTCATATCAAAAATAAAGGCTTAAAAGTATTAGATGAGAAGAGCTATTACGTTATAATGCTATACTTTCACAACAAAGATAAAACAGATATAAATCCCTAAATGCCGTGTAATATGCAAACCATTTTTATAAAAGAGAATCTACAGATGATGCATTAGAAATGCACTAAAATAAGAGAATTTATTACAACAAAACTGTCTTAAGTCAAGAGTAAAAGGATTATGTGAGTATCTAGATAGATCATATTTTTAGCTACATAATTTATTGAGATATACATGCCAATATTAAAAGTATAGCTTCTGACCAATTACACATGAAAAATTCTTGAAAAATAAAAATTATAGATTATAAAGAATATCTCAACAGATTACATAAAATTGAAAAGGAAACAATGTTCTCTGACCAAAATACAGACTTTTACATGGAGATTCAATGACCCTCTATAAAATCAGATCTTATGGTATATAGTTAAAACAGTACTTGAAAGAAAATTCATAGCCAAAAATATTCATTTTATTAAAAACTGAAAGAATGAAAATAGTAAATTAAACATCCTACTCAAAATGTCAGGACCAGGAAAAGGCAAGCCAAAAGAAAGAGAAGAAAGAAATTCATAAAGGTAAAAGAAGGAAAAAATTAATTAGAAAAAAAGTGGTAATTCTTTAAAAAAAAAAAAAAAAAAAGGCCAGGTGCAGTGGCTCACATTTGTAATCTTAACACTTTGGGAGGCTGAGGTAATGGGATTGCTTGAGCCCAGGAAGTCAAGGCTGCAGTGAGGCATGATCATGCCACTACAGTCCAGTCTGGGTGACAGAGTGAGAACCTGTCTCAAAATAAGTAAATAAATAGGCGGGGTGTGGTGGCTTACACCTGCAATTCCAGCACTTTGGGAGGCTGAGGCGGGTGGATCAACTGAAATTAAAAGTTTGAGACCAGCCTGGCCAACATGGCAAAACCCCATCTCTACTAAAAATACAAAAATTAGCCAGGGGTGGTGTTACGTGCCTGTAATTTCAGCTACTCAGGGGGCAGAGGCAGGAGAATCGCTTGAACCCAGGAGGGGGAGGTTGTGGTGAGCCAAGATTGCACCACTGTGCTCCAGCCTGGGCAAGACAGCAAGATTCCATCTCAAAAATAAATAATTAATGAAAAAATAAAAATAAAAACCAAAGCAGACGCAGTGATACATTCTGTACCTATATTTCCAGCTGCTGCTCAGGAGCCTGAGGCAGGAGAATCACTGGAGCCCAGAAGTTTAAGGCCAGCCTGGACAACATAGTAAGATCCTGTACCTGAAATAAACAAACAAAAACAACTCAATAGACATTTCATCACACATCACACAACCACGTTAGAAAAAAACAGGAAATAGATGACAAGAGTACAAAAACCACCAAATCATTTTTTTATCTTGAGACAATAAATAAATTTTTAAAATCCACTACATGAAGTAAATCATTTTTTACCAAAAAAAAAAAAAGTTTACTAATACTGAGCCCAGGCATGAGAGAAGAAACCAATTTTTATTTTATAAAAGGAAAAAGTTATTAAATAGTTATTAAGAAACAACATAGCATGATGGATTCACAGTGGAATTTCTCAAATCTATAAAGACTAGATAATCCTAGTGCTATTGTGGACATTTCCAGACCATAATTTTTAAAAAATTTAAAAAAAAATGAGGAGTAAAACCTCCAAATTACTTTAAAGCAAATAGCTAAACCTGATAAATATTGTACACAAAATAAAATTGGCAATTAGTTACACCTGCAAACACTTATGCATAAAAGTTCTAAATATTCAAAACACAAAAACATTAACATTAAAATAAGATGTGTCATAATCAAGAGAATTTTAACCAAGGGGTGTAAGCACCCTTCAATATAGTATTATCCATTAATATAATTACTCATATTCTTATATCTAAGGATAAATATCTTGATAGTGTCTCAGAGATGCTAAAAATGCATTTGACAAATAAATACTCTTTTTATTACCAATGAAATCATCAACAAATAGGAATTGGTACACATATCATGAATATGACAAAAATGTCTATTTCTCAGTTCAAAGGTCAGCATCTGACATAACAGTAAATCACTGGCAATAGTCAAAATCAGAAATGAGATCGCCTTCTGGGTGTGGTGGCTCACACCTGTTTGAACATTGTATTAATGGCATTAGCCAATGCAATAATATAAGCGAAAGCAAATAGAGGCTTAAGGACATAGAAGGAAGAATTAAAACTATTTGTAGATGATATATTATGCATCTAGAAAACCCAAGAAAACCAAAACAATAAATTTACCATTCTAACAGGATATAAAATTGACATACCACATATAATTACCTACTTATCTGTAAATGATGACCAGTTAGAAGATGTATGGGTAAGAAGAACCTATTTACAACAGATTTTTTTGAAGTACTTATGATAAAACATACAAAATAGAAAAACATACAAAATATAAAAACATAAATGGAGATAACTTGAACCATTTCTGAACACTATAGTAAAACTTGAGCAAGTTGAAAGACATATCATAATCTTGGAGAATAAAATCCAGCATCATGAAGAAGATATCAATTTTCCTTTATTTAATGTGAACATTTAACACAAACTCAATACAAATACCACCAGTGGTTGTTTTTTCTTGTTTTGAAATTAGACATCTTAAGTACAGTAAATGTTATTGTTACCTACCCCTCTTATACTCAAACTTCATTCCTCCTTTTCTCTTATACTCTAATCCACTCAGTCAGCAAACCCCAAGTTTTCAATTCCAAAATATATCTCAAATGCATCACTGTATACCTTCTCTAATGCCAGCATCTAAATCTAAACTGTCATCTCCTTTCTGGATTTTAGTGGTAGTGATAGCAGTGATGGTCCATCTGGAGTGGCCACTGTCATGTCACCAGCTGCAATGGAGGAGGCGTGGCCAGCGCTGCCTGATCCATGGAGACAGTGGGAGCTAGGAACAGGTGGAAGCCCTATCCCCTTCCAAGTTGGAGAGGCAGTATCTCCGCCTTCTTGGGTACAGCTGCAGCTGACCAGCCGTGGCTGCCGACCCAGGAATCTCTGCACCCTCTGATGCCCAGGAAGCCTACCTGTCCCACAAGCTTGGAAGTGCCTGCTGCCACTGCCTAGCCGCTCCCCTCTCCTGGTCCCTGCTCTAATTTCAGAGCAAAGTTGTGGCTGATCCCCTGCTCTGTAACAACCTGGCCAGTTGTGCACTCACTTGGAGCAGTGCTGACATGACAGCCCCCTGCCACCTCAGCTCCCTCTGGACTTTGGGCACCAACAAGCAAGGGATGGAGGCTGAGAAGGCACTAAAGGCAGTTGGGTATAGGCCTGCAGGCACACCTTGGCATGAACAGCCTGGGTGCTGTGGCCACCATGGATGGTGGGTTAATGGTGGCAGAAACCAGATAGGTTGCTGGGCTGAAAGGGGTAGGTCCCCTGTGAAACCCCACCTCAGGCCAGGAATAGCCTGAGGCCTGGAGGCCAGGCTGCCAGTTCTGCAGAGCAGGGTGAAAACTTATCATGCTTTTTCCGGCCTGCCCAAGGCCATCCATGGACCAATCGGCATGCACTTCCTCCCTTCTGAAGCCCATAAAAACCCCGGACTCAGCCAGACTCAGGCAGATGATGGGAGGACCTGCCTGCAGAGAGGAGCTACCCATTGTGGGTCTCTTCTGACTTGTTCCATCACTCAGTAAAGTGCTTCTTCACCTTGCTCACTCTCCTCTTGTCCAAGTACTTTAGTCTTTCTGGACTTAGGACAAGAACTCAGGACCCACCAAATGGCAGGGCTTGCTCACCACATTGTGGGTGACAAGAAGGAGAGAAGAGCTGCAGCCACATTGTGGGTGATGAGAAGGAGAAAAGAGAGAAGGAGAGAAGAGCTGCAACCACATTGCAGGTAATGAGAAAGAATAGAGGAGAGAAGAGCTGCAGTCCAGATCTAGGAGCTCACCAAGCCAGGGCTGAAATACCTTCTTTGGGGCTCTGTGATTCCTGGCATCTCCAAACTTCTGGGCATCTCCATGTTTCCTAGTGCCAGCTGTAGAAGCTGCTTGTGAGACACCTGGTCCAGCCACAGCCTCGCAGGGAGCCAGCACCCATGCTGGTACCTGGAGCTGCTCGCCCTTCCACAGCCAGCGTGCCTATTTGTGTGCAGTAGCCAGATTCCACACTTGCTCGCTCACACACCCTCTCACCACTCCATGCGTGGCTCACCCTTGCCAGATGTGGGATCCAGGCCAATAACATGAGCCAAGCAAAGTCTGCCAGGCCGAGTTGGGGGAACGAGTTCAGTGGGCCTAAGCCAAACTCAGGCAATGGTGCCTCTGGCCACAGACGTTTCTGGCTGGAAAAGTGACACCCGAAGGATCCCGTAACAGTAGCCTTTTAAGTGGTTCTCCTGAGTCTTTTCTTCTCCAAATCCTTCGCCATAAAACAGCAGCCAAAATATTTTTTACTATAAGATACATTGCTTTTCCATCTGATACCTTCAGTGGCTTATCATTGAAGTTAAAATAAAATACTTGGCCCTTCTTTAACTCTTACAGTTCATCTCATACATTCTTTCTTAAAAAGTATGTCGTTCATTGACTATGCCAAGCTCTTAACCATCATGGTTCATCATTCTTGTCTCTACTGAAACACCTTCTTCCATAAATACTCACATTGCTGCTCTTTTCTTCTCGAAGAGGCTTTTCTCACTAACACATCTCAAACTTTCCCTTTCCACAAACCTATCCCAGAGGAATATGTCTGTTCCATTACCTTCTTTATTTTTCTCATAGCACTTATCAAAATCTGAATTTGTTGGAGTTATCTGTGGATTCACTGTTTATTTCCATATATACACACATTAGAACATATTATCCTTCATGGCTAAAAATGTTTCTCCATAGGAACATTTCTGCCTTGTTCATCTGCCTCCAGTTTTAAGATCATATCTAGCCTATACTAGACTCACTAAAATGTTTATTCAAGTAAAAATTCTTTCTACTACTACTGTTTAGGCCTGTGGGAAACAAACATGTACTGACAGGTATTGAACCCATGTTTTCAGAAGCTTTTACATGCAAGTAATGGGTACATGATATTAAAGAGGAAAACCCCCAATTCAAGATGATGTGTTCATATTGTTCCCTGGGTCATGATTCCTACATAAATGAATATCACTAGCCATAAGTTAGAAAAAAGAAACACTCATGTTTCAACATAAAGACTACCACCACATAGCTAAAAAAAATCAAATTTTTATTTGTCCAATGACATCAATACCCAAAAATAAAATAATGTGTAAAAAGATCTTGAAAAGAGAGATGGTATAAGAAAAATGTAAAGGTATTAGCTAAACTAAAATGATAATTATTTCTGAATTTTAAATAGAAACAACTTCCAAACCACTCTGAATTTTTTTTAATATAAGAAGAACCAAATATAAGTAGTAAATAAAACAAAACAGCCTTACTCTCAAAGGAAATTCGTGTTCCTCTAAAGCAACAAGAATATCTGATTCAAAATGTCATGATCAGTGTGGAACTCTCTCCACTCACATACACATATGTGCAGACCTTAGCCATGGCTGCATCAGATTCTGTGTGGCCAGGCTCACATTGTTGAGTTCCCAGCCCCAAGTATGTACAGCATGCGCACAGTGCAAGGAAGGATGTTACTGCCTCTTCTGGTATTCTCTCTTAAGAGAACAAAAATCCTTTCTCAGAAGTCTCTCTCGAGCATTTTTCGTATGTCCTTTTTACCTAAATTGGGTCACATGTCATCAGGGAATGCCAGGTACTGTTTCAGTTAGCCTTGTCTCCTTGGCCAGTCACTGGTCACGGATGTGAGGATATGCTTACCCTTAAACTAATGAAGCCCATTCTGAGAGTCCAGGGACAATTTCACCTGATACAAAACAGCCACACGAATGAAGAATGAGGGACAAAAACTCTTTCAGAAGACAAATGGATGGTGACTTGGGAACTGACATTTTTCAGTAAAGTCTACAATAATAAATTCTAACTTCTGATCTCCCACATCATAACCTCTTTTCACCCATCCCGTCACTGGCCCACTTAAGTTTATATCTGTCTGATATTTAATAATGATCTCAACAATTCTAGAGAGCCTTTCTGGTAATATATTCTCATGCATCCTGTGATAATCACGCAAGACTAACTCCTAACAAAGTCACAGAAATGAAAGCTTTGAAATTCAGTAACCTATTGTGTTTTCACAGGGATGAATGATCAGAAACTATTTGAGGAGTAAGCATTCAGTCACAATGGCTGAAAGAACAAAGATTATAAAGTAAGGATGGCAATTGTCCAGCAATTATCTGGTCTCAATTGTTTCCTGAGATTTTGCCATTTCTGTTTGCAAAGCAGTAATTGACATTGTTTAGAGGAGACAAATCATTTTGCATTCCTCTTGGCAGCCTTAAAATGACAAAACAAATTTCCTAGAAGACCTTGTTTTTTCTTCAAGTTTGTTTCTTACTGAAATTAAATATCTATGTTTTTCGGTCATTATGAGTCATAAAACAATGCCCAAATACCACTAAAATATTATCTACAAAAACAGAGTTTTTCTAAAGATCTGAGGTCATTCAATGACATTTACCTCCAGATGATAGTAATATCCTCAGTTTTCTAGATGGCATGTATCTTTTAAGGTAATAATGCTAATTGCTGCTATATAAATAATTGACCCACCTGGAAGCTAGGCAATTGAATTATAACAAGGTTTTGTGGTATTTAAGCTTTAAAAGATCAACTCTATTAAAACTAAAAAACAAAACTGTGATTTAAGAGTAGTATTGAACATTTATTGAACATCTATTATCAGTTATGCATAGTATTAAGAATTAACAGAATATAAGTATAGGATAGGAAATTATTAGCCTATATCTATATATCACAAAATATTGGATAAAATGTCTTCAGTGCCTCCCTGCAAAGACTTATTAATGTGAGGGTTTTTTTTTCGTTTGTTTTCAAAAGAAGTGGTTTTCCAATGAAATAGTCTCTATATACAGAACTTGTTTTATAAAGCATAGCATCAATAAGGAAACAACTCTAGACCAGGTGCAGTGGCTCACTCCTGTAATCCCAGCACTTTGAGAGCCTGAGGCGGAAGGATCACCTGAGGTCAGCAGTTCGAGACCAGCCTGGCCAACATGTTGAAACGCTGTCTCTACTAAAAATACAAAAATTAGCTGAGCATGGTGATGGGTGGCTGTAATCCCAGCTACTCAGGAGGCTGAGGCAGGAGAATCACTTGAAACCAGGAGGCAAGTTTGCAGTAAGCTGAGATCACACCACTGCACTCCAGCCTGGGCAACAAAACAAGACTCCATCTCAAAAAACAAACACACAAACACAAACAAAAAACAAAACAAACTCCAAATGATATTTTTGAGTGGTGTTTACTTTTTTTGAAAAGTAAACCTGTCTTATTTATTGATTTTGAGATGGAGTCTTGCTCTGTCACCGAGGCTGGGGTCCAGTGACATGATCTCGGCTCACTGTAAACTCTGCCTCCTGGACTCAAGCGATTCTCCTCCTTCAGCCTCCCAAGTAGCTGGGATTATAGGACCCTGCCACCATGCCCAGCTAATTTTTGTATTTTTAGTAGAGACGTGGTTTCACCGTGTTGGCCAGGCTGGTCTTGCACTCCTGGCCTTATGATCTGCCCGCCTCAGCCTCCCAGAGTGCTGTGATTACAGGTGTGAGCCACCACTCCCGGCCATTATTTTTGTAACTAAATAAATAAAATTGAAATGTGAAAATGCCCTATATTTATACTAAATGAGGAAAGATTAATAAATATTTATAAGACATGAAAAAATAACTACTAATATCTTTGGTTGCTAAATACAAAAGAATATTTGAGCTGGGTTTTTTCAATGAATAGGCCTTTACCAAACATTACAAATAAAATGGTGTGGAGGGAAGGAATTACATGTATGTATGTCAGTTATTAATATAACTAGAAATCTATTGTATTGAAAGACAAAACTCATCAGGGTAAGATAATAGAATAACTTATTCTATTACAATGTAGAAAAACTTATAGTGAGAAATATAATGTGTTAAGTCAATGAATTCGAGGAAACATATCTCCAAGACATTATAGAAAAGCAGATAAGAACAGACAGCTAACACAGCTGCGGTTTGATGCAAGGGAGAATAAAGTATGAATGATGTCAGCCAACTTCATTTAGCAGAGCTCTGGGGAGGCTTTTGGAAAGAGACAAAGCAGTAAGTATCAGAGTAGAATATGAGGTGAATGAACCTGGGTTTGGGAGGAAAAGGTTGCACTATGCCTTAGTGTCTAGGAACACCTAGGGTTCTGCAAACTCATTATGAAAGAAAACACGAAGTTCCAAGGTGACCATTTAAAGAGATGATAAAAAATTAGAAAACAAGCATATTTTGCGATTATCCATGAAATAATGCTATACAGATATTCAGAGTCTAGGTTGAATTTCCCTTTGAAAATAAAACTCTGAAGCACAAAAGAGTTTCTATTGTAAAAAATAAATTCTATTTCCATAAAATTAAAACTCAGTAAGTATTACCATCAATCTAACGCCAGACTTGAGTGTTCATTTATATATATATAGAGTTTAGCAGTTCTTTTAAAAATGAATATATAATAATTCTTATTTCATTTGTGAGAAAACCAACAAAACACTACAAAAATAGTGAATATAAACTTTTCAAGTTTATAAAGGTTGTAATAGGTTTATGACACATAATCTGTTTCTATTCATATTCTTTAAAAGCAATGTGCCTGAATATATGCACACACCCAGTCTTTTCTCATAAAATTACAGATGCAGTATTACTTTAAAAATCTAGGAAGCTGTGAATGGATAACCTGTTGATATACCGCAATTAAAAGTGTACCTCCCTGCTTATACCCCTGGCATTAAATAATCATTACTTAGCATTCACAGATAAAACACTTTTGTGTTTTCAGTGGAAACTCCCTGAAAAAGATTCAGTTAATTGCTGAAATATTTCTGAGTAAACAGTAAAATATAGTTCATACAAATTACAGAACAAATGTGCAGCCTGGAGTCTTTGCTAACAGTTATTATTTTGTATTTACCAAAATTCTTGGTATTGTTTTAAATTCAGAGTTTTCCAATAACCATTAGAAAAATGAACCATTCTCTAAGCCATTTTAGACATTTAGACATTTAACCTAAGTCATCTCATAGATTTATAAAGTAATGTTCAGTAATACATCTTTCATTAATTTATGCCTCTCTGTATAAAGATATCTGAGGTCAGATGGATGAAGCTACTAAGGACAAAAATAAAACACAATAATATGGTAATAATCTTCTTTGTAAACTATTTAGACTCCTTCACATGTATATAAACAGGCTTAAATGCCTGAATACTATTGCTGAATTGAACTTTTTAAACTCTTTTTAGAAATTTTCAACTTTTATTTTAAGTTTGGGGGTACATATGCAGAATGTGCAGGTGTTTTACGTAGGTAAACATGTGCCAAGGTGGTTGTCTGCACAGATCATCCTATCACCCAGGTATTAAGCTCAGCATCCATTAGCTATTCTTCCTGATCCTCTCCTCCTCCCACCCCCTACCCTTCGATAGGCCCCATTGTGTGTTGTTCCCCATCATGTATTCATGTCTTCATATCGTTTAGCTCCCACTTATAACTGAGACGTGGTATTTGGTTTCCTGTTCCTGCTTTAGTTTGCTGCAGATAATGGCCCCAGGCTTCATCCATGTCCCTGCAAAGGACATTATCTCATTCCTTTTTATGGCTACATAGTATTCCTTGGTGTATATATACCACGTTTTCTTTATCCAGTCTATAATTATTGAGCATTTAGTCTGATTCCATGTCTTTGCTATTGTGAATCGTGCCGCAATGAATATACATATCCATGTCTTTGTAATAGAATGACTTACATTCCTTTGAGTATATACCCAGTAATGACATTGCTGGGTTGAATGGTATTTCTGCCTCTAGGTCTTTGAGGAATTGGCACACTGTCTTCCACAATGGTTGAACTAATATACACCGCCACCAACAGTGTAAAAACATTCATTTTTCTCCACAACCTCACCAGCATCTGTTATTTTTTGAATTTTGAGTAATAGTCATTCTGACTGGTGTGAGATGTTTTTGTTTGTTTTTTCTTGTAAATTTGTTTAAGCTCCTTATAGATGCTAGATATTAGACCTTTGTCAGATGGATAGTGTGCAAAATTTTTCTCCTGTTCTGTAGGTTGTCTGTTTACTCTGTTGATAGTTTCTTTGGCTATGCAGAAGCTCTTTAGTTTAATTGGATCCCATTTGTCAATTTTTACTTTTGTTGCAGTTGCTTTCAGTATCGTTGTCATGAAATCTTTGCCCATATATATGTCCTGATTGGTATTTCATAGGTTTATTTCTAAGGGGTTTATAGTTTTGGGTTTTACACTTAAGTCTTAATCTATCTTGAGTTTATTTTTGTATATGGTGTAAGAAAGGGATCCAGTTTCAAGTTTCTGCATATGACTAGCCAGTTCTCCTGGCACCATTTATTAAATAAGGAATTCTTTCCTCATTGTTTTTGTCAGGTTTTTAGATGGTCAGATGGTTGTGTGGGGACTTATTCCTGGGTACTCTGTTCTGTTCTATTGGTTCTATATGTCTTTTCTTGTATGAGTACCATGCTGTTTTGTTTACTGTAGCCCTGTGGCATAGTTTGAAGTTTGGTAGCATGATTCCTCCAGTTTTGCTCTTTTTGCATAGGATTACATTGGTTATTTGGGCTCTTTTTTGGCTCCATATTAATTTTAAAATAAAAATAAAATAAATACAGTTTCTATTTTAAAATAATTTTTTTCTAATTCTGTGAAGAATATCATTGGTTGTTTAATGGGAATAGCATTAAATCTATAAATACACGTGGGGAATATAGACATTTTCATGTTATTGGTTCTTCCTATCCATGAGAATGGGATAATTTTCTGTTTGTTTGTGTCTTCTCTGATTTCTTTGAGCAGTGGTTTGTAGTTTCCCTTGAAGAGGACCTTCACTTCCCTTGTTACATGTATTTCTAGGTATTGTATTCTTTTTGTGGCAATTGTGAATGGGAGTTCATTCATGATTTGGCTCTCGGTTTGCCTGTGGATATATAGGAATGCTCATGATTTTTGCACATTGATTTTGTATCCTGAGACTTTGCGGAAGTTGATTATCAGCTTATGAAGCTTTTGGGCTGTGACAATAGGGTTTTCTAGAGATAGTATCATGTAATCTGCAAACAAAGATAGTTTTACTTACTCTCCTCTTATTTGAATATCCTTTATTTCTTTCTCATGCCTAAGTGCCCTGACCAGAACTCTCAATATTATGTTGAATAGGAGTGGTAAAACAGGGCAAACTTGTCTTGTGCCACTTTTCAAGGAGAATGCTTCCAGCTTTTGCCCATTCAGCATGATACTGGTGGTGGGTTTGTCATAAATAGCTCTTATGATTTTAAGGTATGTTCCTTCAATACCTAGTTTATTGAGAGTTTTTAACATGCAGTGATTCTGAATTTTATTCAAGGCCTTTTCTGTGTCTATTGAAATAATTATGTGGTTTTTGTCTTTAGTTCTGTTTATATGATGAATCACATTTATTGATTGGTGTATGTTCAGCTAGCCTTGCATAGCGGGGATGAACCTACTGATCATGGTGAATAAGCTTTTCAATGTGCTGCTGGATTTGGTTTGCTAATATTTTGTTAAGGATTTTTGCATTGATGTTCATCAAGGATATTGGCATGAAGTTTTCTTTTTTTTATTGTATCTCTGCCAGATTTTAGTATCAAGATGATGAAAGCTTCATGAAATGAATTGGGTAGGAGTCCCTCCTTTTCAATTTGTTGTAAACTTTCTGTAGGAATGGTACCAGCTCTTCTTTGTACATCTGATAAAATTCAGCTGTGAATCCATTTGGTCCTGGGATTTTTTGGTTGGTAGTCTATTTATTACTACCTCCATTTCAGAACTCGTTATTGATCTATTCAGGTATTCAGTTTCTTCCTGATTCAGTATTGGGAGTGTGTGTGTTTCCAGTAATTTATCCATTTCTTCTAATTTATGTGCCTAGAGGTGTTTATAGTATTCTCTGATGGTTGTTTGTATTTCTGGGGGTCAGTGGTGATATCCCCCTTATCATTTCTGATTGTGTCTATTTGGTTCTTTTCTCTTTTCTTTTTTATTAGTCTAGCTAGCATTCTATTTATTTTATTAGCTTTTTCAAAAAACCAGTTCATGGATTCACTGATTTTTTGAAGGCTTTTTTGTGTCTCTATCTCTTTCAGTTCCCCTCTTATTTTGGTTATTTCTTGTCTTCTGTTAGCATTGAGGTTTGCCTGCTCTTGCTTCTCTAGTTCTTTTAGCCATAATGTTAGGTTGTTGATTTGAAATCTGTCTAAATTTTTGATATGGGTATTTAGTGCTATAAATTTCCCTCTTAACACTGCCCTAACTGTGTCCCAGAGATTCTGCCATCTTTTATGTTTGTTCTCATTAATTTCAAAGAACTTCTTGATTTCTGCCTCTATTTTATTATATACCCAGGAGCCATTCGGGAGCAGGTTGTTCAATTTCCATGGAGTTGTGTGGTTTTGTGTGTTTCTTAATCTTCAGTTCTAGTTTGATTGTGCTGTGATCTGAGAGACTATTATGATGTCAGTTCTTTTGCATTTGCTGAGCAGTGTTTCACTTCCAACTATATGGTCAATTTTAGAGTAAGTGCCATGTGGTGGTAAGAATAATGTATATTCTGTTGTTTTGAGGTGGAGAATTCTATAGGTATCAAGACCACTTGATCCAGAGATGAGTTCAGATCCTGAATATCTTTGTTAATTTTCTGTCTCAATGATCTAATTTTGTCAGTGGCATGTTAAAGTCTCTCACTATTATTGTGTGGGAGTCTAAGGCTCTTTGAAGGTCTCTAAAACCTGTTTTATTAATCTGGGTGCTCCTGTATTGGGTGCATATATATTTAGGACAATTAGGTCTTCTTGTTGAATTGAATCTTTTCCCAATATGTAATGCCCTTCTTTGTCTTTTTTTAAAATCTTTTTAGTTTTAAAGTCTCTCTTGTCAGAAACTAGGATTGTGACCCCTGCTTTTTTTCTGTTTTCCATTTGCTTGGTAAATTTTCCTCCATCTCTTTATGTTGAGCCTATGTGTGTCTTTGCCCATGATATAGTGTTGCACTGGAGCGAGCACAGAAAATTAACACCAAGACAAAAGTATGCCAAATTGCAGAGTCTTTACTGCCAGCGGCCATGGAGGACTCATGTCTCTCCAACCCGTGGCCCCGAGCTCAGGGGGGAGCAAGGCATTTAAGCTGCAAAGCCACATCCTTGTTCAGGGGGGGCACAGGGGTATGCAAGGCAAGCTGTCTGTACAGAAGCTAAAGTCAGCAGTTTGTTGCAAGGGGATGGGGGTAGCAGTGGAAATTTTTACCCTTAAAACTTCTGAGAAAATTGCAGTACAGCAACAGTTCTGAGAACTTCACCTCTGCCCAGGGCCCAGGTGGCTTCTCTATAAGATGGCGGTGCTTAGGCTTCTGTTTTAGCCCTTATCTCAATGGGTCTCTTGAAAACAGCATAACAATGGGGCTTGATTTTTTAAATTCAGCTTGCCATTCTGTGTCTTATAATTGTGGTATTTTGTCCATATACATGTAAGGTTAATATTATTATGTGTTAATTTGATCCTATCATTGTGATGCTAACTGGTTGTTTTGCAGACTTGCTTATGAGGTTGCTTCATAGTGTCACTGGTGTGTGTTTTTGTAATGGCTGGTATCAGTTTTTTCTTTCCATATTTAGTGTTTCTTTCAGGAGCTCTTGCAAGGTAGGTCTGGTGGTGACAAATTTCCTCAGCCTTTGCTTGTCTGAAAAGGATCTTATATCCCTTTGCTTATGAAGCTTAGTTTGGCCAGCTATGAAATTCTGGGTGGGAAATTCTTTTAAGAATGTTGAATATTGGCTCCCCATCTCCTCTGGCATGCAGAGTTTCCATTGAGAGATCCACTGTTAGTTTGATGGGCTTCCCTTTGTAGGTCACCTAGCCTTTCTCTCTGGCTGCACTTAACATTTTTTTCTGTCATTTTGACCTTGGAGAATCTGATTATTATGTGTCTTGGGGATGATCTTCTCATGGAGTATCTTACTGGGTTTCTCTGCATTTTCTGTATGTGTATGTTGCCCTGTCTAGCTAGGTTGGGGAAGTTCTCCTGGATGATATTCTGAAATGTTTTCCAAATTGGTTTAATTCTCCCCATCTTTTTCTGGTACCTCAATCAGTTGTAGATTTGGTCTCTTTCTATAATCTCATATTTCTCAGAAGTTTTGCTCATTCCTTTTAATTCTTTTTTCTCTATTTTTGTCTGCACGTCTTATTTCAGAAAGACAGTCTTCAAGCTCTGAGATTCTTTTACCACTTGGTGTATTCTGCTATTAATATTAGTGATTGCATTCAGAATTTCTTCTGTGTTTTTCAGCTCTGTCAGGTCAGTTATGTTCCTCTTTATACTGGCTATTTTAGCTGTCAGCCCCTGCATTGTTTTATCATGATTCGTAACTTCTTTGCATTGAGTTACAACATGCTCCTTTATCTCAGCAAAGTTCTTTTTTATAAACATTCTAAAGCCTATTTCTGTCATTTCAGCCATCTTAGCCCCAGCCTCATTCTGAACCCTTTCTGAAGTGGTGTCATCATCATGTAGAGGAAAGGATGCACTCTGGCTTTTTGAGTTTTCTGCATTTTTGCACGGATTCTCATCTTTGTGGGCTTATTATCTACCTTTGAGGTTGGTGACTTTGGATGTGGTTTTTATTGTTGTTGTTATTTGTTTGTTTCTCTTCCAGCAGTCTGGCCACTCTTCTGCATGGCTGCAGTAGTTGGCTGGGGGTCAAATCTAGACCCTAGTCACGTCACTTTTTCTAGTACCTGGAGATATCACCAGTCCTGGGGGGTATTGACCTTTGTCTGCTGGAACATGCCTGTAGGCGGTGGCTGGAGACCCCAGTTGCAAGGTCTCACCCAGTTAGGAGAAACAGAATCAGGGACTTTCTTAAACAACTACTCTGGCTGCATTTAGGTAGAACAGCTGTGCTGTGTGGGGATCTCTCATCCCCCAATCAGTTTGAGCTCTCCAAGGCCCACAAGCAGCACTAGGTGAGATGCTCAAATAGCAAAGGTGGCAGCCTGCCCCACCCCCTGGGTACTCCATCCTGGGAAGAAATTAGAACACTGTTGGCAATAGAACACAGAAGAGGGTGGATGGTGGCCCCAGCTGGGAGGACACAGTAGAGAAATGGATCTGGCTTCCATTAAAAGCTAGGCTGGGCAAGGTGGCTCACATCTATAATCCAAGCACTTTGGGAGGCTAAAGCGGGCAGATCACAAGGTCAGGAGTTCAACACCAACCTGTCGATATGGTGAAACCCTGCCTCTACTAAAAATACAAAAATTAGCTGGGGTATGTTGGTGAGTACCTGTAATCCCAGCTACTCAGGAGGCTGAGGTAGGAGAATCACTTGAACCCAGGAGGTGGAGGTTGCAGTGAGCTGAAATCACACTTCTGCACTCCAAACTTGGGCAACAGAGGGACTTTGTCTCAAAAAAAGAAGCTGGAAAATATGCAACAGACATATATGACTACATATTTTAAAGAGGCTGAACATTTAAAAAAAAATAAAATCCAACTTAGGAAGTTTGAAAAAGAATAGCAGAATAAATCAAAAGGAAGTAGAAGAAAGGAAATAAAAAAGTAGTTAATTCTGAAATAAAGATAAAAATAAGCCAAAAAGCTAATAAGTGATGTCTTAAAATGATTACTAATCTGATAACTAGCTGCAAAATGGATTGTGAAAAGTATATTACATGATATATTAATAATGAATAAATAGAATGATGTATTAGTAACAAATCAAGTAACAGCATAAATGGAAAAATAGTTCAAGAACATAATATTTACACAAATTGGAAAAACTAAAAGAATGCATAATTCCTAGAAAAGCATACATTTCCAAAATTATTCCAGAAGAAACAGAAACCCTGAATAATCCTATTAATTTTAGAGTAATTTAATGCATAGTTTATATGCCTTCCCAGAAAGAGAACTCCAGATTAGGAATTTATTACTGGTGAGCTATACCAATATTCAAGAAGTAGTTTATTGTACTCTTACACAAACCCTTTCAGAGAGTAGAAGGTCTCCTAATGGTTTCATTCAATGTGATAGACTGAATTCTAAGTTGCCTTCCCAAAAATCCCATGGTATAATTCCTGAAAACTGTTAAATGTAATTAACCTTACTAGTTATTTGACCTTAAAATAGCAAAACTATTCTGAATTATTTAGATAGGTCCATGTAGTCAAAGGAGCCTTTAAAAGCAGTAGAAGAAGGCAGAGAGATGCAGCAGAAGAGGACTTCAGGTTTGAAGTGCTAAAAAGATTCAATGAGCTGTTACTGGCTTTGAAGAAGGAGTGGACCGTGAGTCACCTACAAGCAAGCAGACAGCCTCTAGAAACAGAATGATCCCTGGCCAACAGCCAGTAAGTAAACAGGGATATTTGTCCTATGATCACAATAGAAGGAAATAAATTTTGCAACTACCTAAATTAACTTAGAAGTGGATTCTACCCCAGGGCTACCAGAAAAGTAGCTGGCACCTTGATTTTAACCCAGTGAAACTCAGAGCAGAGAATACAGCCATACCATTCCTGGATTTCTTATCTATACAAAATTGTGAGACAATGAGTATTTGTTTTTAGCTCTGTACCTATTTCTACCCTCATGGAAAGCTATTAGAGAAGAGAAAAACAAATGAGGAACTTTTCCCCATGTAAGTTGCTTCTCCAAGTTTGGATTCTCATCCACAATCTAATTGTGTTTATTTTTCAGAGTTTCTAGGTAGTTACCTTTAGTATTTTATCCAGAATTTTTCGTGATAATCACTGGGAAACAGGTGGTAGTGAGTTCAGTTCATCCTGGTCAGAACTGTAAACATTCTGACTATTCTGATTTGATAGATGCCTTATTAGACCTTCTCATTCAATTATTTTTGTTTTGTAATTTCTCTTTAATATTCTCCATATTCTTGTTTCCCCAGTTTGTACATTTTGATTTATATATTCAAAAATATCTTTGAGTCTTGAATTCTCTCTTTGGCCAATTGCATTTTTCATTCCTAGAGACTCCATTTGTTTTGGTTTTTTAACTACCTGATCATACTTGCCTTTCTCCTCACCTGAGATTCAATATTTGATTTATTTAAACATTTCTTTATTATGTGTTCTACATTCTACAGTTCTGAATTCCAATATACATAGTAGTATGTGAGTTCTACATCTGTTATTTACTGTCTTCTGACTCTCATTTGTGGTCATCTGACACTTCATGCCATTGGTGCTTTTTGATTATCAGTTTATTTCTTGTTTTTCTTGATCTTAAGTTGGCAAAGTTTTCTTCTGTCAAGAACCAGGGAATACCAGCAGCCTGGGATGACACTACACCTCCCAAAGATTCCACCTCACTGTGGGAGGAGAATGTGTAGCTCAACCATTTCACCGTTGCTTTAGGCCCAACATCTAGCTCACACTGCTGCTATCAGCTTTTCATGAAATATTTGCTTTTTCAGTCTACTTACTGCTCCCAGCCTCAACCCCAGATCATTGATTTGTTGGCTATGTTTGTCTGTTTGTGTGTTTTCCTGAAGAGGAGGATGGTTCTCTTTGAGGAAATTCAGCAATCTATCAAAAAAGACTGTGTCATATCAAGGATCTAATTGTTTCCATTACAAAAGAGGTGCCTCTGAGCAATTCATCTGTCATATTGCCAGAAGTTCAGTTTTATCCAATTTTACCCTATGAGGTCATACCCCTCTATGTTACAATATTTTTCATTATTGTCATTTCTTCTCCCATTTTGTCTTTTAAATTTACACATTGTACTTTCTTAACTTTGATTTTAAAATTGTTATGGTGGTGCAGTAATAAATGAAAAAACCATTCTGACATTATGAATGAGAAGGTTTATTTTTTCTTAATATATTTTTTAGAAATTGTACCAATAACAGACATACATGCACACACACACAAATAATTGCATATGGTTCATTTTAAAATTAATTGTAGATTATCATATGTCCCATTGTTGTATATTTAAAATTTTCCCCCACTAAATAGTAGTATTTACTGTTATAAATACTAATATCCTTGAATGTTAATTTTTGTATTTATGTATGCTCAATTTTTATTACACAATTTCTATTTGAAAAATGATTTAAAAAAAAATCTGTGTCTACCAAAAGACTTTGGTAATAGTATCTACTATTTACTTTCTAGCACTTTTTTATTCAAAAAGTTACCAATCTAATAGGTTTTATATACACACATAAATATATGTGGTTTTTTTGTGTATATTGTTTTATATTTCTTTGCCTATGTTTTTATAAACTTTGAGACTTCAGTAATTTTTTGTTTAAATTATTCATGTGCTTAGAGAGTTTCTTAATTTTATTTTTTCACCCAATATATAAGTGCAGTTCAATTAGAAATGTATATATTATTGCTTACTGGTGAAAAATAAAGAATATAAATGAGTTTTTAAAAAGAAAACATTTTGTGGAAACACTATTCATCCATCATTATATTTAAAATTTTTATCTGGCTTCTGCTTTGTAGAGCAGAAACCACAATTAACAAGTATTCTTCCTGCTAATTTTTCTGGTAATACAGAGTTATTCTTCCTTATGTTATCTCTCATAATAATTTAAGCCTCAAAAATTAGTTAATGAAATAAAATTGGAGCTGATGGCTCTTCTGGAGGGTTTTTTTTTTTTAAACATTTTAGCTTTAGCATTTTTGCTTTCTTTTATTTTAATCAGCCTCTTGCATAGATCGTATTATTTTTCTCAAAAATCTTGTATACAATTTTTTATTATTAACTGATAAGTTTAGTTCATTTGTAGTGATAATAATTATATGCAAAAATAGATGCATATCTACAATATTGAGTTTTATGAAATAAAGGATTAAACATAACAATATATTATATATTGTATAGCAAAAGCATTAGGAAACACTGAGAAATAAGTGCCTAACTCAGACCGGAAGTTTAGGGAAAGCTGTAAGCACAACAAGACATTTATTTATTCTAAGCTTTTAGGATAAGTTTCAGGCCAAGTGAATATTAGAAAAACAAATTTGGGAGCACCACTTACATTGAGAAGCAAACATAAAACCAGCTGCAGACAACTATTTTACCTTCAGTTCATCTCTGTTCACCGGGCCATACAATAAAAAATGAGAATAAAATTTCAAGTCAAAATAATGTATTTAATGTTTTTAACCTGAGTTACCTATTGTTGCTCAGAAGCTGCTCATTTCTGTGAGCAATTATAAAAAACAATTCCATTTCAGCCACATGCAAGGTAAAAGAAACACTTGCCCACAAACCAAAAAAGAGCTAAGATACCAATCATTGAATATGAAAATGTTGAGAACTTAATAAAATAGATTTCCAGACGTAACTAAGCTATTAGTGGGTTTATGTTTAATCATACATCTAAGTGTATACAAATGCAATGTACACGTGTTTTTCAATAAATCTGTTCTGATAACCAATTTGTGTTTCTGAGCATCTGCTTTCTCTAGGGGAACAATTATCAAGTGTTGTGCTAACTGAGGAGAATTTAAGTTGCCTGTTTCTTTCCGGAGAGACTACAATTTGGGTCTCTTTATTGTTTATATTGTCAACCAGTGCCACAGAACAACCTGAATAACTATGGCTGTGAATGTGCATCCCAAGTGATCTCAAATATATAGTTAAGACCGTTTTAGTGGAAAGCAGCAGCCAGATTCCGTCTATTACTTGCCCACTTACATTTATTCAGGGTAATTTTATAAAACACACTCAGTGAAACTTAGATATGATTTTTAAAGAGCACTAAGGACAGAAGGCACTTCAGAAAAAGGCATCTCTTGACTTACAGTGACTTATCATTAAAACAACCAAAGAACTAGCAAGAACATTCTGAATTCAGGTTTGTATCCTTTTAATATGAGTCCATGTAGATCACACATATATATGCAACATTCACCCACACAGAGTTACAAGTGTATTTCTCACAAAAGCATTCATCCAGCCAATACACGTTTTTGAGCATCTCCAACACATTGAACATCATGGTAGGTAGGGGGAGAGACACTATTGAATGAGGCAGATACAATCCCAAACCTCATGGCAATTCAGTCTTGTGCAGAAGACAGACAACACGCAAACACAATATATAGAAAAAATAATTATAAATCATGATGCATGATGATATAAAGAAAATGGAAAGTTTTCCGTAATAGAAAATATGGGGAGAACTAGTTTAAATATAACAAATAAAGACAGTCACTTATGCTGATATATGAATTCTAATGATGCTTTAAGAGATGAGTGAGGAAAAGTGACCAACCTAAGAACATGTGCAAAAGTCTATGGGTGCTTTCAGGAACTAAATGAAGAGAGTGGCTGACACATGGTTATGGATAAATGGGAGCAAATGAGAATGAGATTGGAGAAATAAACTTTTATTCTGCTGGAGGTAAGGGACAGGGTGTACTTTGTAGGCCTCAATGACTATATATTTTATTCTAAATACAATGGAGAACCATTGAAAGATTTAATGCAAAAAAATAAAATGATCAAATTTATGTTTTAAAGACATCAATGTGATCCCTAATATGGAAATTGATTAAATTGTTTAGGAAGTGGCAAAGTGAAAATGAGTCAGAAATGATGGCTTACACTAGAATGCAGGAATAGAAATGGAGATGAATGTACAGATTTAAAATACATATTTGAAGGTATAAATTAATATGAACTGTGGATTAAATTGGAGGGCAAGTGTGAGTATGATGTGGAATAATTGAGGGTGAATCTCAAGTTTCTAACTTAGGGAATTACAAAACAGTCTTATCATTCTTGGAAATTAATAGACTTGGTAGGAAAATGTCTGGAGATAGA
The DNA here is from genome assembly GCA_963573385.1 of Cacajao melanocephalus. Lineage (NCBI taxonomy): Eukaryota > Metazoa > Chordata > Mammalia > Primates > Pitheciidae > Cacajao > Cacajao melanocephalus. Next base: position 19,286 of record CAUYLG010031737.1, on the reverse strand, counting down.
AATAAAAAGTTTGATTCTGGATATGTTATATTTAAAACACCTAAGTAGAGCCGTGATTAATCAGAGGACATAAGGATATTGAGTCCAAATGAGAGTATGGGATTACAAATATAAAATGGTATTTGAAGCCATGGATCAAACATTATGCTGTATACCATAAACATAAAATTTTTAACGGCCAGTTAAAAATTAATAAAAGAAGCCATGAAAATGAATGTGATCACCAAGGTAGATAGAACTTAAATTAGAGAACTAGGTCTTTGGATAGAAATTTTCCTGTCAAAAGCTGTTGATAAGATTCCATTGAATTTGGTACAAGGAAAATCATGGATGATCCTGGTAACAGCAGTTATTGTGGACAATGATGGCAGAAGCTGGTTATAATTGGATTGAGTTGTGAATGGGAAGTCAAGGAATGCTTTTTTTTTTTTTTTGGATAGATTCCTGTAACTGTGATGACACACTTTCAATTCTACTTAAAAATTTTTGGCCTCAGCTCTCCTTTGATCCACAAGTTGAGTCCCATTTTGCCTGCCTGAATGTGCCGTACTCATTGATATGCTACAAATGAAAAATTATTTCCAGGTAAGAAGGCTTTGGAGGTGATTCCTTCCCACTTACCACCCATGCCCATGGTGAATACAATCACTATGACCTGTTGCCAGGGTCTGTGTTTACCACTGAAGATATCAGGCTTTCAAAAATATCCCTCATGCTGTTGCAATCACCTTAACATCAACCAGCAGCTGAAAGTCACCAGACATTAATTGCTCACCAAAGCCTGTCAACTCCACTTGGAAATATATTGTTCTCGTGTCTGATTACTTTCATGCTCAATTGTACTACCCTAGACCAAGACTTTCTTATATGAAACAACCACTTTACATGCCCTTCATCTTCATAACAGTTTTAGGAAGTCAATAGTATTCTTCTCTTTTATTGATGAGGAAATTAAATCACAGAGAGATTAAGTAACTTGCCCAAAGTCATTTTCAGCACATGATAAAATGCTCGTTCAAACCTAGGCAGATTGCCTCTAGAGGCTGAGTTTTAACCACTGTCCTACTAGTTTAGAAAATGTAAAGAAACACTATGATGTGTCATTTAACATGTTTGTAAAATTCACTCTCTAAATGCCAATAAATCTCCAAATATATTAAAGGAAAAAAAGGAAACAAAACCAAACCAAACTACTAGTCACTACAGATTACTTTTTTATGCTTGCTAAACAAAGTTAAGGGATCCTCTCTCAATGTCATTCTTGTAAACAATAATCTGTTTAATATTTTTTATTTTTAAACATTATTTTACATATATTCATGTAGCTCATTAGAAAATTAATATAATCTTTCCAATTACAATTCATATATTCCAGATGAACATTAGCAAGTAGGAAACAATGAGTCATGAATGAATAAAACCTTTAACTTTGTTAAGGACATTCAGAAGACTTTAAGAGACCAAAAAAAACAGATGTATTGTTATTTACCAGCTTTTGCAGTATTTAATCTGTATTTGTTTAAATAGATTTGCTTTTTGTTTCTAGCTTCCGGTTTTTAGCTTTTACAACTGCTTGTTAAAAGCCTGTGACCTTTGGACAAGAGTGAAATACCAAGCACTAAGGGAAGCTTGAGTCATTCTTCAGTCGGGAACAAATGGATTCTCGACAAGGTGACTGGCAAATCTTCATTTTCTTTTCCTTCCATTGACCTCTTAGAAATGAAAAGCCCTCCTGAAAACAGGTGGTCCTGAAAATCTATAGATAATTAAGCAAAATGAGGCTTGTTGACAGCTTGGCATGAAATGTGAATATTTAATTACATTTTAATGACAACTATTATTTTACATAACTATATTAGGTGATATGAGATTAGAGACTGCCAATACATATTTTAAGTAGTTTTTCTCAACATTTATAAAAATGCAAGTAATAAAAAAGCATATTTAAAGATTAAATGGCTTATAGGGGTCTCTTTCATATACCTAGTGTCTATTTTCGTTTTTGTTATCTCTCACAGCACTTCTGTAATTACTTAAAATGTCATTGTCTTGTTTCAAGGATAGCTAAATTGGAAAAGTTGTTCTGGCTAAAATTATGTCCCAAATCAGTTTGATTAGCATCCTCATTAACATTAAGCAGGCATTATTTTGGAGCAAAACACAAATTAATAAGACTTATACAAGTCTTTTTTAAAACTTCACTTGACTTTATTGGTTAAGGAGTTTTAATTCTGTGGTAACTTCAGCAAGAATTATAATTCTTGTTTGTGTTTTAATATAAATGTAATGCTTTAAACTGATGGTAAACGTCATTCCTTCAAATTCTATCTAAATTATCTTAAGCAACTTAAATAGATGAACTTGAACCCGAGCTTTTCCCAATGTGATTTCAACCATCTGTGAAGATATTGTACCATATAATATCACTCATTTATCCTAATTACATCTTATGTAATAAATCATCTCCTTGTCCAATAAAAGTGCTATGATTCTTTTCAAATGAAGCTCATAAATTCTAAGGTATAGAAACGAATATAATTTAATAGGTTATATTTTAACAATTATAATTTTAAACAAGAAATAAAATTTATGTTCCTTTTTTAGAGTAAATTATAAGTAAAAGTATTTTACTTCAAGGGAAGGATAAAGCAGTTTAAATTTAGGAAACACAGGTTTATTTGGTGCATAGCAAAATAGATTGCATTATTTTTCTTTCTGGTTCTAACAATATACAAATTGCCACAAATAAGCTAGTTATTATTCCAAAAGAGAGAACATCAAACTGGCATATGTTCTAAATGGCGCTCAGGACTTTTCCTCTAGACCTGGTGGCTCTCCATATCCATCAGTGCTCTCCATCTCTGTAAGTCATACTACCATCCTGCATTGGTTCACGCTGAAATCTGACTAATCCATCTCCCTGCCCTCAAATCCCATCTCCTACCTAATCCTATTGATTTTATCCTGTAAATGTATCTTAATTATAACAACTCTCCCCTATACCCACCAGCCCCAATTAAGTCTCAACATTACAATTTGTCTTCCCTGATATACTTTCCCTTAGTCCCAAGCCATTATCCATCCTATAGGCGGCAACCATTATGCTGATGAACCACTTTTTAAAATGTTCTGGCTTTTAAAAAGATTAAGCTAAGCAAATACCTTCATGACAGAGAAATTCCAATTCCAAATACTTATCTGAGAAAACAAAAATACGTGCTTCTTTTTTACTAAAAGCTTTATATAAGAAAATTCATGATAGCTTTATTCATAATCGCCAAAACTGAAAACAGCTCAGGTTTCAATCAACAGGAGAATGGATAAACAAACTATGAACCATTTATACAACAAAATAGTACACAGCAATTTAAAAAGACCTAATGATATACTTAGAAATATAATGTTAACCTGAAGAAGACTTACACAAAAGAGCATATGCTCTTTGACTTGATTTATCTGAAATTCTAGAATAGGCAAGACTAACCTATGGTTATAAAAGAAAAATCCAAACCCTGGTTGTTAATGTAATGTGAAGGGGAAAGTGGGACCAGAAATTGACTGCAAAGAAGCAGAAGGAGATCTTGAAGGATGGGGTGGGTGATAGAAATTTTCTGTGTCTTTTTAGAGCTTTGGCATTGCACAGGTCAGGTTTATGCATTTATCAGTGCTCATAGAAAGATTATGAATGATGTATTTCATTCTATGTACGATTCACTTCAAAAATATAAGTAACCATAAACAATTATTGAGCTCTAATGAATTCTATGCATGTTAAAATGCTTAGAGCTGAAATGCACTGATATCAAAAAAAAAACCTCTGAAATGCATTAGACATATATGGTTAAACTCTTATATATACTGATTGTGGTGATACTGACATGGCTGTGCTTTGTCAGAGCATAGAACTGTATACTAGAAAGGGCAAACTTTATGGTATATAATTCATATCTCAATTTTTAAAACCCTTTAAAAATAAGATAGATTAATAGATGGCTAATTGAATGGATAAATGAATGGGCTACATCAATGGCAGATTGGATAAAGAAAATGTGGTGCATACGCACCATGAAATACAATGCAGCCATAAAAAGGAATGAGGTCATGTCCTTTGTATGAGCATGGATGGAGCTGGAGGCCATGATCCTTTGCAAACTAATGCAAGAACAGAAAATGTCACATGTTCTCACTTATAAGTGGGAGCTAAATGATGAAAACTCATGGACACAAACGGGGAAAGAAGACAGTGGAGCCTACTTGAGTATGGAGGGTAGGAGGAGGGTGAGGATCAAAAACCTACCTGTTAGGTACTATGCTTATTACCTGAGTGGCAAAATAACTGTTGGGTACTAGGCTTAGTACTTGGGTGATAATCTATACAACAAATCCCCATGACACGAGTTTACCTATGTGACAAACCTGCACATGTACCCCTGAACCTAAAATAAAAGTTGAAGAGGAAATGAATGGGCTAAAACAAATGTAGCAAAATATGTACAACTATAACATCAAGTTGGTGGGTATGTGGAAGTTTACTTCACAATTATTTTAAATAGATGTTTGAAAACATTTCCATAACAAAATATAGGGGAAAATATGTAAATCTGATCAGGTTGCATTATTCTCACACTTACATTTTTATAATGGCATCCCATTATTTGGGAGGTTTACTCTAGAATTACTAACACGGTGTAAATGTTTTAATCGCCTGGCTCTCCCTGAGCCTTAAATCTCACAGAAGGTCATTTCCTCATCATACACCATAATCTAATCATGCCCTTCTTTGTCAGTTTTTAAAAGATGCAGACCCTTCTTCCCAGGGCCTTGTAATTAAATAATGGTATAAATAATTGTGCAATTATCTGTCTTCTCTAGTAGTTTTTAAAAACCATTAGATCATGGTCCACTAATATATCCCTAGTCTATAACCCCAGACCTAGCACTTGGCCTAATGTAAGTACTCAATAATACATTTCAAAATATAAAAACTGACTGAAGAGATAGTACCCTTGACTTCATATCAAAGTGAATTATGAATTACTTGTGTAGCATAACCATTGTTTTATTTACTACCCCCTTAATCTCTTAGAAGTGTACTCATTTTGAGCAATTATAATGAAGTAATAGAAAATAAGTTATCAAAACACTATCATTTTTGGCTGGGTGCAGTGGCTCACACCTGTAATCCCAGCACTTTAGGAGGCAGAGGCAGGCAGTTCAGGAGTTCAAGACCAGCTTGGCCAACATGGTGCAATCCTGTCTCTACTAAAAATACAAAAATTAGCTGGGCATGGTGGTGCATGCATGTAATCCCAGCTACTCAGGAGGCTGAAGCAGGAAAATCTCTTTAATCTGAGGGGTAGAGGTTTCAGTGAGCTGAGATCACACCATTGCACTGCAGCCTCAGTGACAAAAAGAGACTCTGTCTTTAACATATATATATATATATATATATATAAAATATTTGAAAATTATCAGTTCGCAAAGTATCCCAGTTATTTTATTTTGTTATAGCCAAATAAATAATTCTGAGAAAGATTTCATCTGATTATAAATTTTTATTTTGATATTTTTAAAGAATATATAAATGCGCCTACTCAAACATTTTTCATTTTATTTAAATTTAATTGCTTATATCATAAGAAAGCTATAAATTTGCATTTTGACATGAAATAAAAAATAAGTTATTCTTCCAGAGACCAGTAGGGAGAAATCAAGAGGATGTCTACTTACTGGTGTAAATACAAAGCTTTTCTAATTACGGTATAGTGTTGGAGCAACTTGCAGGATAATTGTTAATTTAAATTGTTGTACAGACATATCCCAGGGCTTATAGTACTGATTATTGCTGTAGTAATGTTAATCATAAATTCAGCTAAGAAAATGAAGAAGAGTAGAGTCTCCATTGTCCAATTTTCAGATGTATGCTCAAGAAATTAAGTAGGTAAGTATTTCACTTTTTAACATAATATCAGGAAAACAAAAGAAAAGATACTGAGAAAAGATAGACTAAGAATAAAGAATTGTGGAGTAGTCTTCCAATTGAAATGTGTGAAAGGATAAAGACAGTTTGAACACTGCTAAAAGAAATAAGAGATGAAACAAACAAATGGAAAAACGCTCCATGATCATGGAATAGAAGAATCAGTATTAAAATGTTCACATTGCCCAAAGCAATTTACAGATTTAATGCCGTTCTCATCAAATTATCAACATCATTATTCACAGAATTAGAAAAAACAGTTCTAAAATTCATGTAGAATCAAAATAGAGCCCAAACAGCCAAAGTAATCCTAGGCAAAAAGAACAAAGCTGCAGGCATCACATCACGCCACTTCAAACTACACTATGAGGATACAGTAACCAAAACAGCATGGTACTGGTAAAAAATTGGACAAATACACCAATGGTACAGAATAAGGAACCCAGAAGTAAAGCTTTGTACCTACAACCAACTGATCTTTGAGAAAGTCCACCAAAAAAAGGCTACGGGGAAAGACTCCCTATTCAATAAATTGTGCCGGGAAAATTGACTAACCATATGCAGAAGAATGAAACTGGATCCTTACCTATCACCATATACTCAATTTAACTCAAATAAATTAAAGACTTAAATGTAAGACTTCAAACTATAAAAATCCTGGAAGAAAATCTAGGAAATATCCTTCTAGATATCAGCTTCTCAAAAGCAATTGCAACAAAAATGAAAATCAACAAGTGGTACCTAATTAAACTAATGAGCTTCTGCACAGCAAAAGAAACTATCAATCACTAGAGTAAACAGGTAATCTACAGAATGGGAGAGAATATTTGCAAAATAAGCATCCAGAAAAAGACTAATATCCAGAATTTATAAGGAATGTAAAAAAAATTAACAAAACAACTCCATTAAAAATGGGCAAAAGACAAGAACAAACACACACTCCAAAAGAAGACATACAAACAGCCAGCAAACATGAAATGCTGAATATCACTAATTATCAGAGAAATGCAAATCAAAACTGCAATGAGATACCATGTCACACCAGTCAGAATGGCTGTTATTTAAAAAAATCAAAAAGTAAAAGATGTTGGTGAGGCTGCAGGCAGAAGAAACCCTTTACACTGTTGGTGGGAATGTAAATTAGTTCGGTCACTGTGGAAAACAGTTTGGAGATGTCTCAAATTAGAACTACCATTCAACCCAACAATTATGGGGCACATACCCAGAGGAATGTAAGTCATTCTGCAATAAAGACACATGCACATAATATGTTCATCACAGCACTATTCACAATAGCAAAGACATGGAATCAACCTAGATGCCCATCAACAGTGGATTGGATAAAGAAAATGTGGTACATTTACACATATGTACCACATTTTAGGTACATATGTGTGTACCTAATAGGAATGCTATGCAGCCAAAAATATGAATAAAATCATATCTTTTGCAGCAGCATGCATGCAGCTGGAGGACATTATCCTAAGCAAATTAACACAAACAGAAAAGCAAATATTACATGTTTTCACTTATAAGAGGGAGCTAAATCTTGGGTACACATGAATGTAAGGACAGGAAAAATAGACACTAGAAACTCCAAAAGGAGGGAGGGCGTGAAGGGGACAAGGGGTGAAAAACTTCCTATTGGGTACTATGTTCACTATTTAGGTGACGCAGTCAATAGAAGCCCAAACTTAGCATCATGCAAAATGCTCTTAAACCTGCACATGTACCATGGAATCTAAAATAAAAATTTAAAAACAGTTTGAGATTCTGTAGTTATATGTGAGGAGATTTTCCCAATATATAAAATATGGAGGGTTAATGTTTTTGTAACGTGTTAAAAATCTTCTAAGTTTTATAAAATCTCAAATGTTGAGTTAGAGGGATACATCAGAAAAAGCCTTATTATCTCACTTAGGAAGTCCCCACAAATAACTCACTGTTGAAAATATTAAAAATTATGCACAATTTAATTCAGATTACAATTGCCTGTAATAACTACACATTTTTTCACTGGGTGCAAGAACTTTTAAATTGAACACTTAGCTACGCAGGTTAAGTCCCAACAAATTTCAGCTGGAACTGCTTGACTGTGCTGAGTTTAACCTAGTCATCTGAAATGAAAGAAACTGGAAATTATATTTGCAAGATTTAAGAATAACATATTAGATATTTGCCCAATGTAATTTTCTTTTATTCCTCTATTTTGCAGGGTTACGAGAAAAAGCAATAAAGGAAGACAATTCTCAAGTGCGTAATTTCTTCTGTAAAGCCTGCCAAACATACACCAACAGCACATGATGAAGACTAAATTTACTTCTTTCTTCTCAAAACAACAAAAATATCTTCATTAGAAACAAGGCTCATATTCTTATACAAATCTTTGTATTTAATACGCTGCATTTTCAGGAGAAACAGATAGAAAAATAGGGGTTTACCTAGAATGTGTTTGCTAATGGTCTACAAAACCCTCCCAGGGTAGAATCATAATGGTGATTTTGTTACAGTCTGTATTTTTTTGAAAAAGTCTTTGCCTCAAAAATCAATTGTGTAGTTCCTCAGATGTGATCAGACTCAGGGATACTAACTTACTCTAAATTAAATTAATGAGAGACTAGAATATAAAACAGAATACCAATTTATTCATTTACAATAAGAATTATGACTTTATTCTGACCAGAGGGCACTCATTGCCATGATCAAGATATGCCTTCTCTCAGAACTACGTGGACGCTAAAATAGAATGTTATTCAAGGAATAAATACCAGGAATTTGGATAAGCCTAGGCAGCTTCTCAGAAAGACACAACTTTCCTAAACATTATTACTCCTGGTGTATTGGTCAAAATATTCTGCCTCCTACCTGATGCTGTGCATACTGATAATTACTGTTCTGTTCATTTTTTCCAGGTCACTATGATGAAAAATAATTTTTCAAGTATGTTTCTAAAGTTTGTTTGACCACAGTGTGGTCCAAACCAAGTAGTCACTAAATGTGACTTTCCATGTCTTTGATTTCATCCACTAAGCACTGAGTCATTTTCTCCTCACAAAATCTAGCTGATTCTATTTCCAAGTTCTTTAAAAAAGAGGTGTTTGGAGGAGCATCTTATACTACCTGTAGATACATCCTTAGACAGAGACTCCTTTAGTCCCTGAAATCAGATTTACTTTTGGAAGAAACCTTATTCTCAGCTCTGTTGATACTGTTGTCTCTAACTAATCTTACTCCATGTAGCTTTCAAATGAGCCAAAGAAAGGGCTTTTACACCAAAGCAGTAGTGTGAATTGCCAGAAAGATAGCAGCAGGTTCAGCAAGAAAGTAAGATGGAGCTTAGACTCTCTGTAATGAGGAACAGTATTTCTGCAAGATATTAAGCCGTCTTTTACTAAGAAGACTCCAGAGTTAGAATCATGGAAAGCCTGGTTAAAACAAAGCTAAACAAGGTTGTATGGGGGTGTGTGTCTATAACTCTAAGAGGAGACAAAGTATCATCACACAGTAATCTGTTTGACTGTGGAATTCCGTTCTTGTAGGACACCTACTAACAGGCAAGGGAACTAAGGTTTGGGGGGATACAACTTAAGTATCAGACATATGCATTCAAATATAAATACAAAATTCAATTCAATAATATAAAAGAAGGCTTTGGATCTTCTTTATTGCTGCTCTCCCCACCAGGGAAAATTAAAGAGTTGATTGGAGGAGCAGCTATTAGTAGGAAACTTGTAATAATTAAAAATAGGTGGTACTGATATCAGAGAGAAGCCATAAACCCTGGTTCTTTAAGTGTAATCTGTAAACCACCTATATCAAAATCATCTGAGTTTCTTTAGAATGTTGCAGATGCCTGAGACTCTCCCCAGGTTTACTGAGTAAGAATCTCTGAAGATGGACCACAGGAGTGTGCATTTTAAATAGACGCACCATTTTAAGGTTGACTAAAAGGATGGAGAGGCAGACCCAGGGTCAGGTTTAGTGAGTTTATTTCAACCTGCCAGGATGGTTGCCTCACCACAGGCAGTGAAGGCAGCAGTTTGGCTTACAGACTATAGGGGTTATATAGAGGGTTTTCCAGTAGCCAGGTGCTGTTCTAAGAAAAACAGCATCTTGGTTCTCAGGGGCTGACATTGTGCTTAACCGGGTTAACATCCTGATGTTCAAGAGCCGGGTGTGACCACATCCTGGAACCTGGGTGCCCTGTTTACAAGGTTTGTGGCTGTTTTTGTTCAGAGCTTGGCTTAGCAGGGGAGTATGGGGAGGGGTCTATGGGCTTGCCTTGCTGTGACCTTAACATTCCAGCCTTTTGTTATATATATATATATATATATATATATAATAAAGGGAAAAGAGACATCATTCTTTTCTAACTGCTTCACGCTGAGTAGGGATGCTGGTTGCGGTGAGGCTGGCTTGCAAGTTGGTAGTCCTGGAACACCATCATGCCTTGTATTGTGCTGCGGGTAAAAGCTTGTAATTGATTCTGCAAAACTGGGTATAAATGTGTAAAAGGTAAGGGCCAAAGACCAAGAGGAGGAGAGTTGTAGCAGGGCCAAGGAGGGGAAGCAGCCAAAGGCCCCAGGAGCTGAGAGACCAACCGGGCCAGGAGGGGCAGGCAGAATAATTTTTTTTTAAACTTTCTGGGTTTGGTCTTTGAGCCTTGAGCCTTTGGATAGTATTTTGTAGTAACCTAGATTTGAGATAGAAACAGCATTAAAAAAAAAAAGACAAGATTTTTTCTCAGCAGTTAGGAGGTGTAGGCCTTTGCAGTGTTTGTAGGTTGACTGCTATTAAAGGGTCTAGTTGGTTTTGGAGATGAGTGATGGCTTTTTTTTTAAGTGAAGATTGGAAGTTTTGAGAGAGCGACTGGAACTAAGATAATGAGGTTTTTAGGTTTCCTGCTTCTAACCTGACACTAGCTGTGACTTTAAGGGCTACTAATAAGGGAATGAACTATTTATGTGGGGGTGGGGCGGCCGTGTAGTGTAGTAGTGACAAGGAGTTTTTTTTGGAGGGACAAGATTAATGCTGGGGGTAAGGTAGACTCGTGTGCAAGGACCTGTCTAGTTGGTAGGGAGATAGAAGTAGGTTGCGGATCCACAGAGGAAGAAGATGCCTGTGGTGTTAATGGAAACAGACAAGTGGATTGAGAATAGGTTCCTTGTTTGGAGGGACTTGGTCCAGCTTTAGTAACCTAGAGTGAGGAGGAGAGAGACCCTTTTAAGAGCATCTGTCTGGGGAAGGGGTTTCCGTGTTTGAGAGGCAGGAGAGGAGGTAATGCAGAGGGGCTGGGTAAAGAGACCACTAGCTTCAGGGGAAACTGAATACTTTACTTGGGGTGATACCGAGTCCAGCTCAGCCGTAGAGACCCCCACCCCCCGCCACACTCAGGCAGCACTGAAGGCATTAAGAAGCAGACGCCCAGATAGAACAGCAATTGGGACTATCCGGGGACCAACTGCATTCTGGGCTGAGGGCTTTGACCAGGAACTGACCCATGTAGTTATTCTCTCTGAACAGGTGATTATTATTAATGAACAGGTGTTCTGTGTTTTCTCATAGAACAAAGATAAACTAGGCAGACAGCTGGTGCCTGCTTACCACTGATCAAAGACAAACTAGCAAGCGTTCTCCACGAAGGCGCCACAGGGGCGGGGTCACATATCCCGTGCTTAAAGAACCAGTGTATGATATACACATACTGTTTACTACTTCAGAACATCCTGAGCAGTTTAGTGCTTGGGAGAGCTGGCTCGGTTTTCCTTGCCACTGTTGTTAGCAAACAATAGAATTTATCACACACTCAGCATTTCTCAGCAGAGTGAGATATTGGAAGAGGAATGGGAGATTGTTTGAGTTGAGTCACAGGCAGAGGAAGGGGTGGTGCCTACATGTATGTGTTTGTTGGAAGAGGTGACCCATAAGGGGGCTTGGCCACATTCTGGTGTGTGTAGGGTTATGGGACGTTGAATGGTGGGGTGAGGGAGTTTTGTGTGGTCATAATTGGCAATATATGTGGAGAGAAGTTTGGTAGCTCTGTTAGTGAGGGCAGTGGGATAGTTTTTAGTAAGGGTGAGAGCTCTGTCTACAAAGGCAGCGTCTTTTTGATGGTGTATGAGAAGTGAATGGGAATATGGTCCTAGAGCTGAGAAATAGGGATAGCCGAGGAGGCAGTAGAGGATGGGGGAAAATTGGTATGGGGAGGTGGCTGAGAGAGTCCTATGGATAGCTAAACTCTTTGTGAGACTTTTTTTTTTTTCATGTGGGGAGGGGAGAGGACTTTTAATATTTGGTATTATGGGGAGATTCTGTTTCTCTTCGTTGATGTGTAGGGATAGGAGGCGAGCAGAGGGTCCCTTGAGAGAAAGTGAGGAAGCATACATAACAATTCGAGGTTATGTCTTTTAGTGTGATAAATAGGTGGGGGGAAGAGAAGGGCAAAGGAGAAGGTACAGGGGGCGTGTACCAGTATGGAAGGATTGGTGAAGAGATGCTAGAATTTCCTTGGTTGGTTTTAGAGGGGAGATGAATTTTTTAAATTTTTGACTAGTTTATTTGGAAGGAGGCTCCTTGTTGTAACAATAAAGATTTTTCAATGGGGGAATACTGGGGTTGGATTTTGAGGATGATGAAGAGGTAGGGGCAGAGGAAAAGGCAGCTTTTCTTGCTGCCTTGTCGGCCTTTCTGTTCCCTTTTGAGATTTTATCTGATCTCGTTATGTGTCCTTGGCAGTGTATAACTCCTGCCTTAGCTAAGAAGGGTGCAACTTGGAGGAGTTGATAAATAAGGGGACCATTAGTGATGGAGGTTCCTGCCTAGAATGGGAGTAGGGTAGCGAGGCATGATAAGGAAAGAGTGTGAGAAAATGGTATTAGGTGGGGAATAAGTGAGGGGTTTAGTGGCACGTGGTTACAAGATAAGTCCATCAGCTTCCACAACTGAGACCTATGAGGGATGAATTGGTCCTAAAAATTCAGATAAAGTCTAGTAGGTGACCTTGGTATTGATTCAAAAAAAGACTGGCTTACCTGCTACTAACAGAGTTACCCTGGGCTCCGAAACAGTGATGGTAGATGGAGCCAGGAGCCCTGGGCCCTATCAGTCTTCAGCGGCTAAGCCAAGCAGCTGTGGGAGTGCGAGCGGTTCTTCACCTTTTGTTTTGGTGAAGGGGATGCAGGTTGGTGTACAGGGTTTTGTGTCTGCCCGTTGAGAGATCAAACTTCCAGTGGCCTGTCCCTGGCAGATGGGACAAGGGCTCTTTGGCACCTGTGGGTTGGGACATGCCCATGCCCAATGGCCTTCCTTGTTGCACTTGAAACATGCCCCCAAAGGTGCACTGCTATCGGGTCTTCTGTGCCCCTGGGGGCCATAGCCAGGCTGCTGGGGTTGGCGAATGGCAGCTGGTATAAGCTGGTATTTATCACAATCTCTTTGGGTCTTGTCTATTTCACTTTGTTCGTCCCTGTTATGGAAGACCTTGAAGGCCAGGTTGAGGAGGTCTTGTTGTGGGGTTTGAGAGCTATCTTTAGCCTTTTTAAGTTTGTGCCAGATGTCTGGAGCAGACTGGGAGATAAAATGAGTGTTAAGAACTATGGCGCCTTCTTGAGGGCAGGATCAACATGGGTGTATCTTTTGAGGGCCTCTGTCAGGTGGGAAAGAAACTGGACAGGATTTTTATTTCCCTTTTGAGAAATTTCTTTGAGGTTTTTTTTTTTTAATAGCCTTATGGGCAACTTTGTTACTTGCCTGCAATAAGGCAAGTAATGGTTACGGGATGTCCGGCCTGGATCTGTCGGCTGGTATTCCTATGCTGGCTCTTCTCCAGGGACGGCAGCGGCTCCTACTGGCTTAGTAAAATCTTCCTCATGAAAATTGTTGGCATGTGCCTGGACTGTGAGCCACACTCTTTCCTTCTCTTTTGGAAGGCGGGTAGAAGAGAGGATAATATAGAGATCATGCCAAGTGAGTTCATAAGACTGGGTAAGATATTTAAATTCTAGATGTAAGTGTCTGGATTAGAGGATGAGGACCGGAGGTGCTTTTCAATTTAGGAGAGATCAGGTAGAGAGAAGGGAACGTGAATGTGGACAATGCCTTCCATCCCCACCACTTGTTGAAGGGGGAGTAACGGAGCTGGCTGTGGGAGATGCCTGGTCTGGGAGTGGGTGTTGGGTGGAGAGGGAGAGGAGTCAGAGTTGGAAGCAGGGGGATTGAAAAGGAGACATGACAAGGGGAGAGCTGGAGCTGGGGCATAAGGTGGAGGCTCAGGGTGTCCAGGCAGAGGCTTGGGGCATTGGCGGAGAGGAGAGAAATCAGCCAGGTTGAAAGAGGACGCATTGTCCTCTAGGGCCGTTGGAGGGGTTGAATTGAGTTTCTAGCAGGCGAGGAATATTTGTAAAGTGGAGCAGGACTGACAAAGAGAGAGGGGTAGTTGCGGAGGGTAAAGAAAGCCTGAACTGACACTTTACAAAAGAAGACATCTAGGAGGCCAACAAACATGAAAAAATGCTCGTCATCACTGGTAATTAGAGAAATGCAAATCAAAACCACATTGAGATACCATCTCACATCAGTTAGAATGGCAATCATTAAAAAATCTGGAGACAACAGATGCTGGAGAGGATGTGGAGAAATAGGAACACTTTTACACTGTTGGTGGGAGTGTAAATTAGTGCAACCGTTGTGGAAGACAACGGTTGTCTCAAGGACCTAGAAATAGAAATTCCATTTGACCCAGCAATCCCATTACTGGGTATATACCCAAAGAATGATAAATTGTTCTGTTATAAAGACACATGCACATGTATGTTCATTACGGCACTGTTTACAATAAAAAAGAACTGGACCCAACCCAAATGTCCATCAGCGGCAGACTGAATAAAGAAAATATGACACATATACACATGAAATACTACACAGCCATAAAAAACGATGAATTCGTGTCCTTCACAGGGACATGGATCAATCTGCAAACTATCATTCTCAGCAAACTGACCCAAGAACAGAAAACCAAACACTACGTTATCACTCATAGGTGGGTGTTCAACAGTTAGAACATGTGGACACGGGGAGGGGAGCATCACATACTGCGGTCAGTTAGTGGGGGCTAGGGGAGGGACAGCGGTGGGTGGGGAGGGTGAGGAGGGATAACGAGGGGAGAAATACTAGATATAGGTGGTGGGGGGATGAAGGCAGCAAACCACCTTGCCATGTATTTACCTATGCAACAATCCTGCATGATTTGCCTATGTACCCCAGAACCTAACGTACAATTAAAAAAAAAAAAAAACCTGAACATACGGAACCTCAGACCATTTAACATTGCAGTGGCAGAAATTGTCAAGGTCCTGGAGAATGTCGAAAGTACCACTTTGGGCCACCGAAAGTCATTATCTTATTTATATTGGGCCAGGCCATATTACAGTAGAAAATTAATCTTTTGGGTATGACTTCACACAGGAGACGAAGGGTGTCCGAATTCTGGAGGAGAAATCCTAAGGGAGTAGTTTTAGACAGCCCGGACTGGCTGGACCCCATGCTAAAAGGCCAGAGGAGGAGGAGAAAGACAAGAGTGTCCTCTGCCCGGTTACCTTTACCTAAGACAGTGAATTTGGAACAGTCCGTGTCAAATTAGGCATCCCCAAGATGACAGGACTGAGGCCTCTGGGGCTGTAAGGGTGTCCTTGGCCCAGCACTGGGACTTTCAGACAGAAAACGGTCGGTTGAGAAACCTGGATGGAGGAAAACCTCTATCCAACTTACCAGCCGGGAGGTGATAATTTGGATGGAGATAACTGCAGTTGGCAATGGAGGTCTGGGGTTTCCCTCCTGGGTCTGGAAAGGGGTTGAGGACTAGGGAGCTTGCCAGAGGAGCAGGGAGAGAGAGAGAAAGATGGCCAGCACTTACTCCCATCCTGGGTTTTGGCACAAAATGTAAGGTTGACTGAAAGGATGGAGAGGCAGACCCAGGGTCAGGTTTAGCAAGTTTATTTCAACCTGCCAGGATGGTTGCCTCACCACAGGCAGTGAAGGCAGCAGCCTGGCTTACAGACTATGAGGCTTAAATAGGGGGTTTGCAGGTAGCTGGATGCTTTTCTAAGAAAAACAGCATCTTGGTTTTCAGGGGCTGAGATTCTGCTTAATTGGGTTAACATCCTGGATTTTGGAGAGCTGGGTGTGACCACATTCCGGAACATAGGTGCCCTGTTTACAAGGCTTGAGACTGTTTTTGTTCAGAGCTTGGCTTAGCAGGGGAGAATGGGAAGGGAGGTCTATGGGCTTGCCTTGCTGTGACCCTAACAACCATAACATATTTATGTACGTTTGAATTTTAGAGTTAATTAGAATTTCCATTTATCTTAGAAAATGACAAGGCATTTGGATTCAAAATATCTTGGAGACCACCTGACATCTTCCATGGCCTAGGATTCAGCCAATAATGTCCTAGTCAAAAAGAGAACTTTTGTAAAGATTGGTTCGGCTCTAATACATATATTATTTTCTCTAATATCTCTCCAGTACTTCAGATCACATTATATCCAAAAGGCTTCTCATTACACAGTGACACATACTGAAATCCTAAACAGCGCAGATTGTACACAGAGAAAAAATATACATTATTTCTTTCCTGTGTTCCTATTTTATTTCCTATTTCCATAAGCCAGAATAAGGATTCCAAAGTTATAAAACTGAGCAAACTTTCCAATTTGATTATTTGGGAATAAAGTAACTAAATCAAACTTCTGGCCTTCTAGGATAACCTGAAAGAAAATGAGACAATTTAAACCTTTAAATTGTGTTAAATGGTAAACTTAAACCTTTTTGTTCAGCATTTCCTTAAATCAAACTGAAGCGTACCTCCCTACCATGAATGTTAAGGCTTTATAACTTCAGATCTCTACCATCTTAACTATATCTATATCTTACTAAAGTAAAGTGTGTTCTTCTCCGCTCCCCTCACTCCCTCAAATATTTACTAACATAACCTTCAATTTACCTGATTTTTCTGTTTCATGTTCAGAACATTTTTAATTTTTGCATTGATGGGTCTTCATAAAGCTAGATCTAACCATACCTATCTTCTCTGCTCTCAGACTCCTGACTATTGTTAGTTTCTCTAATATCACTTAAACTGTCTGAAATTAATATTTTCTGTAGTTCTCTGCATTAAAATGAAAAAAGCCTTGAGCAGTACAAGAAATATTTATTAAATGTATGATTCCTTAAGTTTTGGTTTTAAGAAAAGTAAAGTTTAAGAGTAGTAGTCTTCAAATGGGATCACTGGTTGTCTCTTTGAGTGCAAATAAGCCAATTTTAAAGGTGCTTGGATATAAAAATACTGGATGAACTGATCAACTCAATCTGCAACCTTGAAAGTAATAATGGTTGCAGCTAACAACAGTTGAAAAATTGTTATAGCATAGTACATGATATTATGCACTGAGTATTCGTTTATTTAATCTTTATAACAATTTATTTAAGTATATTGGTATCATCCCTATTTCAAAAATTACAGAGTGCATTCAAAAATGTTAAGTAACTCGTCCAAGGTTATTTAACAAGTGCACTCATTCTAAATAAGTACAGATGCAATTCTTATTAAGAAATCAGCATATAAATAAATATTCAATGTGATTAATCTTCTAGGAACTTCAGATCCGGGATTTGGCTGTCTGGTTTCCAAAGGACATTTGCATGTCTAGCTGTGTGTGTGAGCTATTGGCATTTTTCTTTAGCTCAGAATTATCATCCTTAGGTAGACAAGTTTAGCATCCCTGTTTGTCAAATAAGGAGTAGGACTCATCTGCTGTTCATATTCTTGCACCCAAAGCGAGTTTAAAACAGAACCACCACACTCTTGAGTTTGTTGAGAGTCTGTTTAATGGCAGCCTCTGAGAGTCAGCTACTGCTCAAACCTCTCAGCCCCGAACAAAAGGCAGTCAACATTTTTATACCTTTTCAGGATCAGGGGGCGGAAAGCAAATTGTTACAGAAGCAGCAAAAGCAGGGGAGTGGAGGGAGTGTCCTAACAACAAAGATTCTATTTAAAGTTGTCAAGCAGGATGTGGGGTGGGCAGTTACACAGCTGCAGGTACAGGATGCATGGGCCAGTGGGCCCTGTTTCTCAGAAAAACAGTTTACAAAATACCAGGTGTTCTCTCAGAAAAGCAGTTTACAAAATAACTACAAAGTTTCAGGAACAAAGTGCTCTACATAGCTCAGGGTGGTTAAAATGGAGCCAACAGGATTGCTTAAAATGGAGTCACCATAGCTAGGCTAGATTATCTCAATATCCCTCCAGGATCTAACTCGACTTTTCTGGGTAACTCCCTGTTTTTAAGGATTTCATTGGAGGAATGTCATCTCTGTGGAACTGGAAATCACGGGAATACCCAAATGGCCAAAAATAGATCCATCACAATCTGGGTCATACAAATTTAAATATTGAGTGAGTAGCACAAGAACAGAAAATGATGAAACTGAGTATTAAGATTAATCTTCCTGGAGGTACCTATCTGTAAGTCAGACTGCACTCTTGATCAGCTTTTTCTTCAGTTGAGTCAGTTTCTGTCTCAACCAAAGAACTCCAACCAAAATACCTATGAAAGAACTGTTCAGAAGAGTTGCAGATGCTTTGATTGCAGGCTGGTCACAGTGACTCATGCCTGCAATCCCAGCACTTAGGGAGGCTGAGGTGAGCAGATCACTTCAGGCCAGGAGTTACAGACAGGGTTTTGCCATATTGACCAGGCTGGTCTCAATCAAAAAGACAAAAATTAGCTGAGCATGGTGGCAAATGCAAATCCAAGCTGCTTGGGAGGCTGAGGCACAAGAATCACTTAAACCTGGAAGGTGGAGGTCGCAGTGAGCTGATTGTGCAGGTGCACTTCAGCCTGGGTGACAGAACGAAACTCTGCCTCAAAATAAATAAAACCAACAGTGACTATAGTCAAAATTATTTAATTATGCATTTATAAACAACTAAAAGAATACAATTGTGTTGTAACATAAAAGATAAATGCTTGATGGGATTGATACCCCATTTTCCATATGTATTATGCCTATAGCAAAGGATCTCGTGTACCCCAGAAATATATACAACTATTGTGTACCCACGAAAATTTAAAAAGCAACAAAATTAAGCACTGAGTTATTTCATGGTTGTAAAAAAAGTATAAAAATTGTCTTCCCCAAAAAGAATGAAATCTAATTGGAAAGATATGGCATATTCATGTACAAAATCAAAAATAATGCAATTCATAATTTTTTTTTGAAACTCTCTGTTGTCCAGGCTGGAAGTGCA
>CAUYLG010031736.1:0-16626 GCA_963573385.1 Cacajao melanocephalus | reverse complement strand
TTGCATTGGGTTAGTACATGTTCTTTTAGCTCACAGAAGTTTCTTATTATCCACCTTCTGAAGCCTGATTCTGTCAGTTAGTCACACTCATTCTCCGTCATGCCTTGTTCTCTTGCTGATGAGGAGCTGCGATCCCCTGTAGGGGGAGAGGCATTCTGATTTCGGGTGTTCTCAGCCTTTTTGCACTGGTTTCTTCCCATTTTTGTGGATTTATCCACCTGTCGTCTTTGTAATTGCTGACTTTCAGATTGGGTCTGAGTGAACCTCTGGCTTGTTGGTGATGAAATTTTTTCTGTTTCTTAGTTTTCCTTTGGCAGACGCCCCTTCCCCACAGAGCTTGGTCTTCCCGGGTTCAGCTGTGCTTACTGTGAAACTCTCAGTCCTCAGCATTTCCAATTGCTGTTCTCCTTGTGTGGGTGGGTCCAGCCGAGCCCGACTCAAAGCTCCGCACTGAGAAGCGCTGCGCCGCGCCAGGGCGCCGGCAAAACAACTGCGTCGGCCAAAAGAGTCGCACTGGCGACACGTGTGGCCCCTCTGCCGGGAATCTCCCAGTTCGTGGGCCACAGAAACTTGCCTGAAATTGCGGTGTCCACTCGCTCTCTGTGCTTTCACTGGGAGCTACAATCCTGAGCTGTTGTTAATCGGCCATTTTGGATCTCTCCCTATTCTGAGATTTTTAATCTTTATTTTCATCTGAGTGTGCAAAGAGCTGCACATGTGCCATCAATATATTACACTTCTATAGAATGTTATGTGATCAAAGAAATTTTAGAGGCTTAAGATATATGCATACTATAGTTCATTCCAATTCTAAAAAGTTATCTTTCCTTGATTGAAACCAAGGGTCTACATGGAGATGTTCTTTTTTAATTTTCTTCTGATAAGTTTATCTGAAACTTCTGAAAAGCTGAGTGAAGCATGGTACAGATATGTAAAATTATTTTTTCCTTTGCTTATTGCTTTTTTCTTATGTCTTTATAATGTCAAATGGGGCTTTCCTTGTTGTTCTGTTACAAATATGTCACTTCAGTGTCTGTGGGAAGGAAATAATATCCAGAGAAACCATGGGCATTTCTGGTTTAAAAACACTGGAAAAATTGGGGATTAGATAGGGAGCTTGATTATCCAACATTTTATTTCATTCTCTCAATAATTTACCCTTCGTCCAATATACAGGACTCAACTTTTGACTTTTGGGTTTGAGTTCTGCTTGCTTTAAAAAGGCAAATGCCAGATAACAAAGCTCTAATAACCAGATGATTGTCACTGCTGATTTTTGTGTGATTTCCCACATTTTTCTTCCCATCTCCATACCAAGAACTGCAGAGTCAAATCTCTTATTCATGTTTTGGTAGAGTTATGAAAGAGTTGGTGGACAAAGTTTAAGGTTCTGGGTAGAAAAGGAAAAAGGTATACAATTGTGAATGTTGTTGCCTCCTCCACTTTGTGCTATATTGTCATGCATATGTTTCTTATTCTTATCAAGGTTTCTAAGTTCTATTTGACAATCTCAATTAATTAACCCTTAATTCCTGTAAGAGTCTCTTAAAGATTAATTCAAAGCACATTTCTGCGTGCAGATATCAGTCATTACTAGAATGATCAGGCATGATTCTTGTATGACACACTTTACTATTTGAGATATTGTCCAGTTCCTTCCTCCCTGCCATCCTGGGCTTCTGTGAGCTCTTTTTTTGTTTTTTGTTTTTGAGATGGGGTCTCACTCTGCCTCCCAGGCTGGAGTGAAGTGGCATGATCTCGGCTTACTGCAGCCTCTGCCTCCTGGATTAAAGTGATTCTTGTGCCTTGGCCTCCCAAGCAGCTGGGACTGCAGGTGTGCACCACCATGCTTGGCTAAGTTTCGTATTTTTAGTAGAGATGGGGTTTTGCCATGTTGGCCAGGCTGGTCTCGAACTCCTGACCTCAAGTGATCCACCTGCCTCTACCTCCCAAAGTTCTGGGATTACAGGCATAAGCCACCATGCCTAGCCCCTGTGCACTGTTATTACTCCTCACAGAACTCCTTTTCACTGGTCTGCTGACTAGCCTAGCTGAGGCAAATCACTTGTCCCTTACTGTGTCAAACTCTACCTATTTCTATGGTGACCTTCTGAAGATATACTATTGCTTCTGTATCATTCCATGTTTTGCTGCTGAGCTGCAGGATGACTTTAACAGTCTGGGAGAGGGCATGCAATGCAGCAGAAGTTTATATTGGAAGTGCACTACCACGTTGACAGAGTAAACTGTTGAGGTTTATGTAAAGGTAACCCTCATCAGACTGCCACAAAAAGTATGAAGGCATTTTTCAATTCATTCTCATTTGTCAGTGAATTCATACTACTCATGATATTAATAGTACTTAAATGTTATATGGTTTTAAAATAACTTCTAGTTATTTCTCTGTAAGAGGATTTTATATCTATGTTGTAATTCCTATAAATGGTATTGTTTCTACATGATACATTTAAATGTATAATTTCTTCTCCACAGCACATATTGTGTTGTATATGTTAGGTTAAAAAAGTAATTTACTTTTGCACCAACCTAATAAATCATACATGGGTCAGGTGCAGTGGCTCATGCCTGTAATCCCAACACTTTGGGAGGCTGAGGGGGACAGACCACTTGAGCCCAGGAGTTTAAGACCAGCCTGGGCAACATGGCAAAACCCTGTCTCTACAAAAAATACAAAAGTTAGGGCTGGGTGCAGAGGCTCACGCCTGTAATCCCAGCACTTTGGGAGGCCGAGATGGGCAGATCATGAGGTCAGGAGTTCAAGACCAACCTGACCAACATGGTGAAACTCCATCTCTTCTAAAAATATAAAAATTAGCCAGGCATGGTGCTGCGTGCCTGTAATCTGAGCTACTTGGGAGGCTGAAGCAGGAGAATCACTTGATTCTAGGAGGCAGAGGTTGCGGTGGGGTGAGAGTGTACCATTGTACTCCACTCCAGCCTAGGCAACACAGTGAAACTCCATCTCAAAAAAAAAAAAAAAAAACAAAAACAGATAGGCATAGTGGTATGCGCCTGTAGTCCCAGCTACTTGGGAGGCTGAGGTGGGAGGATCTCTTGAGCCTGGGAGTTCAAGGCTGCAGTGACTCCTAATCATGCCACTACACCCCAGCCTGGGTGCCAGAGTGAGACCTGGTCTCAAAAATAAATTAAATTAAATCAATAAAAATAAAAATAAACCACACATGATCCTGTGAATCCAAAAGAGCAACATGAATGTTGATGGTATTGATACTCTCCGTGGTGAGAGCATGACTGCTTTCACGATCAAGAAGTTTTCTTTGATTTTACTGCTGTATTTGTTGATTTTTTGGCCCCAAAACTAAGTCCTTAAGGTTCAAAGAATCAGTTCTGACTCATATTTCTTTATTTAAACTGTTATTTTAATGTAGAGGTTAAAAAATTTTAAACTTTTGAAAGATGCTTCTTGTCAAAACACACATAAAATTTTTATATTGGTTGGTACTGGCTCATAAACTTTTTCTAAGCTAGTCTTGGATGGAGCAGATGTATAAGGATAAAACAATTATTTGAGGATTAATTCTCAAACCTATCTATAGATTCTGTGTCCATGTACCCATGTATCTATCTCTGTATCTAATCTACCATCTAACTCCAGCCACAACTAAATAAGTATTCATTATAATATTAGCTAAAATCAGTATGAAGGAGGGATGACAGAAAAATAATTAAAACCTAATGAATTCTTTTTCTACTTAGACTTCTATATAATTATAAATAGAAAATACTAACTATACATTTGTGCAACTCTGAAATCATTTTTCAGTTGAGTTCCTTAATTTTTAAGAACTACGTGAAATTTTGTGAATTTCACATCAAAGATTCTGGATTCACACACATTTTAGGTCCTCATACGTTTATTACAGGTAATATATATATTTCACAGTTTTCTTCTACTTGATCTAGTCATATCTAGGAGAGGTATGTTGAAATCACTCAGTAGGATGTAGTTCGTGTCAATTACTCTTTTTATTCCTCACACTTTTTTTTCTTCAAACAAGCTGACACTTAATATTCACACTTTTTGCTTTATACATTTTGATGTTATGTTGTTTGGTCCACAAATTGAAAGCATAATTTTTTTTGATGGATTGTAACTTTTTATCACATAAAATATTTCTTTTGTTTAGTTAGCACTTTATCCATTTGAATTCTATGTTGTATCTTTATTATTGCCACTTTTATTTTTTTCTTGGCAGTATTCTCTTGTTACATCTATTTCTTTATTTTCAAATTTTTGATGTCATTTTGAATAGATGCAAGCTCTTATAAATAGGATATAGATAAGTCCCATTCCATAAAAGGAACCCTTATCCATTCATATTTATTGTGATTACTAATATTTTAATTTTCTTCTTGCCACTTTAAACATGCTTTTCATTTATTATGTTCATTGTTTTTTTTCTCATCATCTTTTCTAGTATTTGTATTTTAAATAATTCAAGTTATACATGAATACATATTTACTCTAAAAATTTAAATATGGTTGTATACAGAATAAAAGCTTATAGCCCCTCCATCTTTCCTTTAATCTCCCAGTGGTCAGGCAGAGATGTGCCACCCAGATCACTTTTTAAGGAAGAGCTTATTGTCCAAGTAGTCAGTAAGCAACCTTCAGTTTCAGCGTTTGTCTCAATGTCCGACAGCAGCCTCACCCAAGGGAAAGCCTTCTCAAGATGACTCACATTTAGTAACTTGAGGTGGGTGTATAAGGGCTCAACAATGTCTACACAGTGTAGGTCACCTGTGGACATCAGTATGCTGCAGAAGTTCCCATTGCATTGACCAAGGCTTTGTAGGGTCCCCATCATGGTTTAACTTCTCTGCCCAGTCCTGTTTTCTCCTCCTGAAATGATACTTAAAATATACCGTGCCTACCAAACTAAGGCTTAGCATCTCTTGCCTATAATCCCAGCACTTTGGGAGGCCAAGGTGGGAAGATCACCTGAGGTCAGGAGTTCGAGACCAGTGGCCAATATGGCAAAACCCCCTCTCTATTAAAAAAAAAAAATTAGCTGAGCTTGGTGGTGCACACCTGTAATTCCATTTACTTGGGAGACTGAGGCAGGAGAATTACTTGAACTTGAGAGGTAGAAGTTGCAGTGAGCTGAGATCACATTACTGCACTCTAGCCTGGGTGAAAAAAAAAGAAAAAAAAGAGAACCCAATTTAGGAGGGTTGGTGACAGCCATGGTATGAGAAATCGAGCAATATGATGGGGCTTTGAAGATGGATAACTCACTGGCCAACTGATAAAGACCCCGTCATTGGCTGTAGGTGATGTACTTGGTGCAAGTTACAGTCGTTAAAACTCTCATTGATGGTAAATTGGAATGGTATACATGGTGGAATGGAATATACTAGATAGTGTTATTTATCAGGCATTTGAGAAATACAAGAGAAACGGTAACTACTCTAAGGGCAATGGTATTGGATGGCTACTGCTGAAAGCCATTGACAGCTTAGATTAATGCTTTCCAAAGCACAGCAGCTACTGGGAAGTTGTGAAAAATGCAAATTCTGGAGCCCAACCATAGACCTGAAGAATATGAAACTATGAAGATGGGGCCCAGCAAGCTACATTTTAGTAAGTACTTTCATGTGATTCTCATGTTAAAGTTCTAGAATAGATGTCATAGAAAAAGATAAGGAAAAGCTGCAGGCAATTTACAGGTAATTGGAAATCAAGTATGTAAGCTTACAAAGAGTCCCCATCTCCTGCAGTGGTTGTGCAGAGAAAGCTGTGGACCTGGTCCAGGGATAGATAAGGAGCTGAGCTCCTGAGATGCTTAACTGCCAATCAAGGTAGATCTGTTATGCCAAGGTCATGGCCTTGGGATGGGGATTTCTGAACAGGTATCACCCCAGATTCTGAACCCCTGAATCCTCTCATTTTGCAGAAGTAGCTTAACCCACCACTTTTAAAGTTAATGCTTCTCCCTTGCCTAAAGAAAATTTAGAGCCCACTCTGAGGCCAGACAACATATTCCCTTGGGATTTGCTTTCATATCCCTTCCTGGTCATTAGGTTTATATCTTGAATTAAGTCATCCACAGTTGGGCCTGATATGGGAGGAGAGAGACAATACCCCAAAGGAGCTATAAATCTGAGCAGCATATACTTGCAGGAGTTGCTACTCATGGGATTCGATCTGAGGGTGCTGGATCAGGGTGTAGAAACATAAGATTGAATAGTGGGGAGTTTACTGAGAGTATGAACCTGAGACACAAGGCTTAATAGGGCAATGTCCCTAGGGGATGATATGGACTTGCTACTAGGATGGCTTCTGGAAGCATAGAAAAAGTGATGGTCCACTCACAAATGATGTGAACTTGAAATGCCAGAATTGCTGTGGGAGACAGTGGAGGAGGGAATGCAATTACCCAAGGAAATTGGTGTGAGAAAGCGGATATACGATATGAGGACAGAATACCCTCTACAGGATCATGTTCCTCAGGCTCACCCAGAAGACAACAGCCCCCCAACCAAGGCCATGGAGCACATGCTGGTGTGAGGTCACCAACAACACTAAAATCTTTCAGTGGTGCCTCTCCTCTGTAAACCAGGCCTGATGGGCAGAGAGACGATTGCAGAACCAGGCTGACAAGAACCCAAAACAATAGAGGCCAGGTGGCAGCACTTAACTGCTAGAAGCCAGGTGGATGCAATTATTGTAATGAGCGACAAGATTGGAATGACAGCCAAGGGGACCTGACCTGAAGAGGGTTATGTAGATGGTTAATTGAACAGGTGCCCTAGGGGCAAAACAGATGAGAGCCAACTGGGTACTCAGTTTGTACCATCATAAAAAAATCGAGAATGAATGACCAGAAGGCTGAGAGCAATTGCCACAATAAAAAGCCATAATACTTTGTCCAAATCCAGACAGACCTAAACCAGTTATGAGGCCTGGAGCACATTGAGGAAGAAGAGTCTGGGTTGAGAGGAAGAAGGGCCCCGCAACACCATGACAATTATCCTAGTCAAAAGTCTGCTAGTTCTCCAAAGGGAGGTAGCCATTTACTCAAGGAACTGTACTCTTGGGAGAGAGGAGTTGTATTTAGAATAATAGTCCTAGTGAACACCTACTATTAGAATAGTCCTAATCTCTGGAACCCTAATATGTTATGTCAGAAAGCATGGGAGAATTAAGGTTGCAGATGGAATTAAAGTTGTGTCTCAGTCTGTTTGTGCTGGCATAACAAAATGCCACGGACAGGGTAATTTATAAATAATAAAAATTTATTTCTCATAGTTCTAGAAGCTGGGAAATCCAAGATTAAGGCACCAGCAGATTTGGAGTCTGGTGAGGGCTGCTGTCTGCTTCCAAGATGGCATCTTCTTGCTACATCCTCACATGGCAGAAGGGGACAAAAAGTGACAAACACTATGTCTTCACATGACAGAAGAGATAGAAGAGCACCTAGGGTGCTCCCTTCAATTTGAGGTTGTTAATCTTATTCATGGGGACCACATCCTCATGACTTGATCACCTCCTAAAGGTTCAACGAATTTTGAGGGACACGTTCAGATCATAGCATGTGGCTATTAGCCAAATTCAAAATAAGGAGATTATCTTGGATCGTTCATGTAAGACCAATGTATCACAAGGATTTTTTAAATGCAGAAGAAACAGAAGAGAGTGTAGCAGACTGGTGCAACACGAGGTAGACATGACCATTGCTAGTTACTTCCACAGCTTTGAAGATGGGAGGAGACCGTGAGCTAGGAGACTGTCGGCAGCCTCTAGAAGCTGGAAAAGGCAAGGAAATGGATTCTCCCCTAGAGTCTCCAGAATGAATTCTAACCTTAATTTTAACCCAGTAAGACCCATGTCAGACTCCAACTTCCAAAACTGTAAAATAATAAATTTCTGTTGTTTAAGTCACCAGGTGTATGGTAATTAGTTACAGGAGCAATGGGAAATGAACACATCTACTAAAATTCATACATTTAATGTACAAGTCTGGCCATCGAAGACAGCATATAAGTCCTAGAGGATTCCAGTAGATGACTGCAAACTCAGGTAGTAGCCCCATTTGTAGCTGCTGTGCCAAATGTTAATTTCCTAGCACATTAACATGATCTCAGGTGCATGGAATGTGGCCACTGAGTGGGTGAGCCCATTCTTTTCCATTTCAACAAGGAAAAAAGGACTAGAATCAGTTAACATTCACATGGAATGGGCAACAATATATATTTACAGCTTTACCCAAGGCTTTTAAAAATCTACTGCATTCTATAATATTGTAGTCTGTCATAATACAGTCAGAAGAGATCTGAAACCTGTGGCTATTTCCCCTTGAATAACATACTGATCCTACATTAAAGATATTATGCTAAGAAGGTTAGAGGAACAAAAAGTGGTTAGCATACTGGAGGCCTTGACAAGACACCTATGTGTCTGATGGTGAAATATAAATGCTACAAAGATTCAAACGTTTATCATATTTTAAAATATTTTAGGAGATCAGTAGTCATGGGTATTGCAAGCTATTCCCTGAGAGGGAAAGACAATCATTACATCTTGCGCTTTCCACCATCAAGAAGGAAATCCAATGCCTAGAGACCTCTTTGGGATTGGGAGGCAGCATATTCTACACCTGGGACTACTGCTCCAGTCCATATTTGGGTACCACAGAAGGATGCCATCATTGAGTGGGGTCCAGAGCAAGAAAGAGCTTGGCAGCAGGTCCTTGTTGCAATGTAAGCAGCACAAATGATCCAGCATGCTCTCTCTATGATATTAGATATGAGTGGTGGGAAAAGATTGTTTCAGCCATTAGGGTTCTGGAGCAAGGCTATAGCTTAATGGCAGATAATTATATGCCTTTTAAAAAATATCTCCTGTTCAGCTATTGGGTTCTGGTAGAGATGGAGCATCTGTCCATGAGATGCCAAATAACCATGCTTTTGGAAATGGGTTCTGTCAGAGTCACTAGAGCGTAAGGTAAGGCAGGCTCAGCAGCAATCCATTGTTAAGTGGAAAGTGGTACATGTATAATCAAGCATGAGCTGGACTAAGGACACAGGCAAAGTGCATGAGCAGGTAGCCCAGACCCCCATGCTATTCGCTACTGTTCCACCAGTGCTCCTCCCTCAGCTCATCCCTATGGCCATCTGGGAGATCCCTTACAACCAGCTTACAGAGGTTTACAGATGGCTCAGATCAATATCTAGGAACATGCTGAAAAGAGGCAGTAGTAGCCCTGCAATATCACTCGGGAAAGGCATTGGAAGGCAGTGAGGAAGGAGTTTCGGGCAGTCTACCCGGTTATTCACTTTGCATGAGAAGAAAAGTAGCTCATGTTAGAATATATACAAACCCATGGACAGTGGCAACAAAAAGATGTTGGCCACATGGGAGTGGGCACAAAGTGTTAAGATCTTTATATCATATGCAAACACCCATCAGAGAGCATCAATCATGGAAAAGGGAATGAACTATTGGGTAGACAAAATTGCTTGGCCATTTGACATCAACTAGCCTTGGTCACTGGCCACACCGGTGCTTGCAGACGGGTACATGAATGGAGTGGTCACCATGGGAACGATGAAGGCTATGCATGGTGGGTCCAATGGCTTGGCTGCCTACTTATCAAGACTAAATTGGCTACTGCTGCCACTGAATGTCCAAACGGCCAGCCAGAGAAAACAACACTGAGCTCCCAATATGTTACTATTCCTTAAGGAGACCAGTCAGCCATTTAGTGGTAAGTGAGTGAACTGATCTCTTTCTATCTTGGAAAACCCAGAGATTTGTTCTAACAGGAAAAGCCAAGTATTTTGGGTGTGGATTTGCCTTTCCTGCCCACAAGTTTCAACTAGAAAGACTATCTGAGGGTTTATGAAATATCTGACCCACTGGGATGGGATCCTAATAGGAATAACATGGCATCAGATTAGATCAGAGGACCTGCCTGTCAGAAAAGAAGGCACAGAAGAGGCTGTGTGTGGTGGCTTATGCCTGTAATCCCAGCACTTTGGGATGCCGAGGTGGGTGGATCATGAGGTAGTCAAGACCAGCCTGGCCAACGTGGTGAAACCCCGTCTCTACTAAAGATACAAAAAATTAGCCAGGCTTGGTGGTGCATGCCTGTAATTTCACATACTCGGGAGGCTGAGGCAGGAGAATTGCTTGAACCCAGGAGGAGCAGGTTGCACTGAGCTGAGATTGTGCCATTACACTCTAGCCTGGGCAACAGGGTGAGACTCCATCTCAAAAAAAAAAAAAATCACAGAAGTAAACCCATGCCTATGAGACTTACTGGCTGCATCAGAGATGGCACCACTCAAACTTTCAGCCTGGTAAAGTTTTGGCATAATCTACCAAAGGTGCAGTTTAAGCATCATCTTAGAAGTGGTACTCTATGAGGTGTCGTATTATCCTATATGACCCCATTAAAAAGAATATGTAAGTCCAGAAATAAAGAAGTGGAAACAGTAGTGGTCTCACCATCATTCTCACTGATCCACTGGGGAACTATTAATAAAATGCTCAGTCATTTGGGCCTGGCATGGGATACTTCTAAACAGCTATATATGCTTGTTAGCTCTCCGTGGGCTGGGGTGAAGCTAGATTGTGACTGCATTGCCCTTCAACTTCATCCTTTACACAATCCTGTTTCTTCCCCTCCTCTTATACAAGTCCAGATCCTTTCAAAAAATGCCCTACTTGCCAAATTCTGTGTCAGAATCTGCTTTTAGAAAGGTGGTCCCAAACTTTTTGGTACCAGGGACTGGTTTCATGGAAGACAATTTTTCCATGGATGGAGGTGGGGTGGGGGTGGGGATGGTTTTGGGATGCTGTTCCAACTCAGATCATCAGGCATTCGGTTCTCGTACGGAGTGTGCAACCTAGATCCCTCACATGCACAGTTCACAATAGGGTTCATGGTCCTATGAGAATCTAATGCTGCAGCTGATCTGGCAGGAGGTGGAGCTCAGGCAGTAATGATCACTGGCCCGCCCCTCACCTCCTGTGGTGCTCTCAGTTCCTAACAGGCCACAAATCAGTACTGGTCTGTGGCCCGGGGTTGGGGACCCATGTTCTAGAGAATCCAAGCTTTGGTAGCTCCCAATCTCACTTCCCTTTCCAGAGATAACTTGGTGTATATTTTGCTAGGTTTTTCTATAAATACATAGATATTTTAAATTTTAAAATTTTTCTTCACATCAATGGGCTCATAACATATATGTGTTTTTCTGTGACTAGACATATTTTAAAGGCAGTTTTACTGACATGTAATTTACATGTAGTAAAACTTATACTTTCAAAGTATGTATTTCAGTGACTTTTAACACACAATTAAAATATAGTATATTTTCATTACCCCAGCACATTCTTTCATGCTCCTTTACAATCAGTCCCCTTCTCCCACCCCTAGCTCCTGATCTGACTGCTGGTCTCTGTAGATTTGCTTTTCCAGAATATCATATAAATGGAACCATACATACAGTATGTAGCCTTTGTGTGTGGACTCATTCTTTTAGCATACTGCTTTTTTGATTTATTCACATTGTTGAATGTATCAATAGTTTATTCTTTTTATTGTTCAGTAGTATTTCATTGTATGGATATATCACAATTTGTTTATCTATCTATCTATCAGTTAAAGAACAGTTGAGTGTTTCCAACTTAGGGTTTATATCTTTTTTCATATCATTATAAATGATTATAATGCTGCTGTAAACATCTTTGGAAAGTCTTTGTGTGGATATATAATTTTTATTCTCTTGGAAAACTACTGGAAGTGGGATTGGTGAGTTATACGCTAAGTGTATGTTTAACTTTAAAAGAATCTGTGAAACATTCCAAAGTGGCAGAAACATTTTGCATTCTCACATGCAAGGTGTGAGGGTTCCAATAACACCACATTCTTTTCAGCACTTGCTATTTTCAGGCTTTACTTTGAGCTCTTTTAGTAGGTGTCTAATGGTATTTAATTGTGGTTTAATTTGGATTTCCCTAGTGAAAATCATGTTAAGCATATTTTTATGTGCTTATGACAGCCTTAAACCATTTTTTTGTGAAGTGTCTGTTCAAATGTCTTGCTTGTTTTAAAATTAGAATGTATATGTTTCTTAATATTGAGTGATGAGATTTCTTTATATAGTCTGGATACAATTTCTTACACAGATATGCGTTTTACAGGCATTTTCTCCCGGCCTGCCATTTCATTTTTTTAAATAAGGGTCTTCCAAAAAGCAGAAGTCTTTAATTGGATGACATCCAATTAATCAATTTTAAAAATGGTTTGTATTTTTATAAACTATCTAAAAATTCCTTGCCTAGCCCAAAGTTAAAAAAGTGTTCTATGGCATTTATAATTGTTATAATATATTAACTTTTAAGTTTATGTACATTATTTATTTCAAGTTAATTTCTGCATATGATGTGATGAGGGTCAATATTCACTATGTTTACATATGGATGTCTGACTGCTCCAGTTGGAAAGATGATTCCTTTTCCTTTCCTTGTTACAAGAATACAATTGACCACATACATATATGAGGTCTATTTCTGAACTCTTTATACTGTTCCAGTGCTTTATATAATCTATATAAATACCACATTATCTTGATTAATATTGTTTTATTGTAAGATTTGAAACTAGGCAGTAATGTGAGTCCTCAACATATATCTTTTTTCAAAATTATTTTGCTCTCCTGGCTCCTTTGTATTTTCACGTAAATTTTATGAACTTCTGCTTCTGGCAAACGTGGAGTAAGAAGGACCTGCTCTACCTTTATACTTAAAACAAATGAAAAACTGAATAAAACATATGAAACAATGGTTTTAAGGCATTGGATATCAGGCAATGCAGGACAATATTCACTGAGACATGATAAACATGACAAACATGGAAGAGCCACGTGATTGCCCACTCTACTGCCAGGAGAGTTTCCAGGCCACAGAGCAGGAAAGAGGCACCCAGCAGAGGCTGACAGTCTCTGTGAGTGGAGGAGAGAAAAAGTTAAGAGTCTTTAGAGAATAATCAGCTCCAGATCCCGGGGCAGAGTACAAAAGAAGAGAGAGCTGTTAAGAGAGTTCCAGAGGTCTGCTGGGTACTGATAATCTCGTTAAGTGTGAAGATAGTACCTGAGACTGTAGACAGAATTCCATCTGAAAGGGGCAGAGACAACAATCCCCGGCACTCACCCAGGGCCAGAAATGCATCACGTTCTCACCAGCCAGAGTAGAAAACCTCATAATTCATAGGGAATTATACAGAAAATTCAGAAGGTTATTGAGACCAAATTAGCCATTGGCTAAAGATTTTTCTAATTCCCACCTCATAAAGTTTGAAAGCAAGCCTTGAAAGATTCAAATTGTTTTCACGTAATTATATGAAATTCAAGAATAAAGCCCAAAAATGTTTTTTAAAGTATAAGATTTTTGGCCCAGTGAGGTGGCTTATGCCTGTAATCTCAGCACTTTGGGAGGCCGAGGCCAGTGGATCACAAGGTCAGGAGATTGAGACCATCCTGTCCAACATGGTGAAACCCCGTCTCTTCTAAAAATACAAAAAAAATTAGCTGAGTGTAGTGGCAGGCATCTATAATCCCAGCTACTAGGGAGGCTGAGGCAGGAGAATCGCTTGAACTCGGGAGACGGGGATTGCAGTGGGCCGAGATCGCGCCACTGCACACCAGCCTGGCGACAGAGCAAGATTCTATCTCAAAAAAACAAAAAAAGAAAAAAAAATGTGTAAGATTTTTACACTTTTAAAAGTACCCAGTAAGGTAGGATTCATACTGTCACCCAACAAGGTAAGATTCACAATGTCTAGCATCCAATGTGGTAGGTGGAATAATGGTCCCCGAAGATAGCTGTATCTCAATCTTTGGAAACCGTGAGTGTTACCTTATATGGCAAAAGGGCCTTTGTAGATGTGACTTAGTAAAAGATCTTAAGATGAGATGATTATCCTTGATTATTTCAGTGGGCTCTAAACATAGCCACAAGTTTCCTTAAAAGAGAGAGGAAGGAGATTTGATTACACAGACGGAAGGCAATGTGATACTGAAGCAAGATGGTACACTGCTAGCTTTGAAGATGACTGAAGGGGCATGGGCCAAGGAAGGCAAGGATTGAAGCTCTCAAGGCTGGAAAAGACAAGTAAACATTCTCTGCTTGAGTCTCCAAAGTGAGCATGACCTTGAAGATACTTTGGGCCCACTAAAACTGATTTTGCACTTCTGACCTCCAGAACTGTAAGAGAATGTGTGTTGTTTAAGCCATCAAGTAGTAGTAATCTGTTACACCAGCCATAGGAAACTAATACAGATTTAGTACCATGAGTAGGGTACAGATTAATGAATACTTAAAAATGTA
This sequence comes from Cacajao melanocephalus, assembly GCA_963573385.1. NCBI lineage: Eukaryota > Metazoa > Chordata > Mammalia > Primates > Pitheciidae > Cacajao > Cacajao melanocephalus. The sequence continues at coordinate 2,249 of CAUYLG010031736.1, read as the reverse complement.
AAAGTTGCTTTGGAATTGGGTAATGGGCATAGGCTGAAAGAATTTTGAGAAGCATAATAGAAAAAGCATAGATTGCTTTGAGCAAACTATTGATAGAAATATGTATGTTAAAGTCTCAGCCAGTGAGAGCTCAAAAGGAAGTGAGGAACATGGTGGAGAAGCCCTATATTGTCTTAGAGAATACCTAGGTTGTCATAAGCCAATTACTGGTAGAAATTGAACATTAAAGACTCGTCTGGTAAAGGCTCAGAGAGAAATGAGCCTTTCATGTTTTTGGAAACTAGAGGAAAGAAGATTCTTGTTATATAATGACAAAAAGCTTACATTAACTGTGTCCATCAGTTGTGTGGCAAACAATCCTTGTAAGTAATAAGCTTGAATATATAAAGGAGGAGATAGCCAAGCAAAGTAATCAAGGCACAGCTTGGTTTCTTCTTGTCAATCATAGTAAAATGAGAGAAGAAAGATGTAAAATAAGGAAAGAGCTGCTAAGCCAAAAGTAACCAGGACTTGATAATTTGGGAAATTCTCAGGCTATCTGGGTTGCAAAATATTTTAAGAGTTAGAGATTCACTGCCATGAGCTAAGAAGAAAGCCAAGGGTATTGCTGGACAATGTTTTCCTAGAGTTTTGGAAGAATCAAAAGATAAGGATGTTCGTTCACACAGAGGACTCTGAAGAGATTAAGCATGTGACTCATAAGTTTCCTTGACCATTTCAGCAGAAATTATGAAAAGAAATGTGATTATTCTGGAAATAACTTTGAAGGAGCCTCTTGCTTAGTGGCATAAATTTCCATGATATACACAGGAGACCTCAAAGGTTTTGAGACTCTCATTTCAGCAGAAACAGTGCTAGCTTGGACTGTAAGGAATAAACACTAGATGAAATGAAAGAAGTCTGTCGATCCCCCAAAATTCTACAGGCTGATACAATTACTCAGCTGCAAACATGTCCTTCCCTTCTTTCAAGGTAAAGGAAGGCTGACTCTAAGAGTACATCCTTGGGCCCAGAAGGCAGAGTCTTGGGTCCAGAGGGCAGAGCCGTGAACTCAGGATTATTTTCAGCCTTTATACCTGACAGAGTTTTCTCAGTTGCATTTTGAAATTGCTTGGGACCAGAGGCCTTTTTTCTTTCTTTCATTTTCTTTTTTTGTGTGGAATGTCTATAACTGTTATCCTATGCCTGTCCCACCATCATATTTTGTGAGCAGATATCTTGTTTCCTTGTTTCACAGGTCTACAGATGGAGGGGAATTTTTCCCCAAAGCAGATTATTCTCAGATTTCACTGGTACTTGATTTAGATGATGAGATTTGGGACTTTTGAGCTGATGATATTTAGATATCATAAGATTTGGGCCTGTAATGGATTGCAACTTTGGGGGATCTTAGGGTGGTGTGGAGCAACATGTCTCCCTCGACTGAGGTAGTTTAGTCTTCTCTTGCTGGAGAAACTGTGCAATGGTTTCATTTGGGGTAGTTACTTTGCAGGAGAATGATGATGTCCTTTAGGACCTCCTCCCACTCCCTCTCATTGCTTTTAGACCTATGACCAGACTTGAGACCCACCATCCACTAGAAGATGAGATAAAATGACCTATGAGGAGACACCATATACTCCAAAATAATTACAACATTAAACTTGAAAATATTTATCCAACTGAATCCTGTGTTATATCAAGATTCCAGAAATCCTCAAATTATAATTATGTTCTTTCCCTCATGTACAATTCCCTTGCTAAATGACACTACATTTCTATGGGAATCTAGAGGTATGATTTATCCTGTACATTTTTTACAGGACAGCAGGGCCCCTCCTCAAGACAATACTAGCCTTCCCTTCATTCAAGGGGCTCTGGGTCTGGGAACTGGTTGAGGGGCCACAGTTCTCTGTGGTGATTCAAGTCAGACTTCTTTCATTAGATTTAGAGCTTTTCCACTTTCACAAATCAAGTACATTGCCCATCTATTTCAGTCCTGAGGGCACTGTGATCAATTAGCCGACACCACAGATCTCTTAAGGTCTAAGCATTCTGATGACTACATTGGTTCTGCTTACATGACAGTAACCACAGCTGCTTTGTCTCTGACAATTAGCTGCTGTCACTTTTTTTTTTTTTAATTTTTATTGTATTTTAGGTTTTGGGGTACATGTAAAGAACATGCAAGATTGTTGCATAGGTACACACGTGGCAGTGTGATTTGCTACTTTCCTCCCCTTCACCTATATCTGGCTTTTCTTCCCATG